>JADBJO010026083.1:0-5000 GCA_016801955.1 Conus betulinus | reverse complement strand
ACACTAACGCTCTCTCTCTCTCTCTCTCTCGCTCTCTCTCTCTCTCTCTCTCTCTCTCTCTCTCTCTCTCTCTCTCTCTCACACACACACACACACACACACACACACACACACACACACACATACACACACAAAGCGTCGCGCGCGTGGTCTACGCGCACACTAAAGCACCTCTCTCTCTCTCTAGCATCCCGAAAGACAGAAAGTCGTTACAAATCTCGCAAATCTCTTTACAAAGCCTTTAAGGGGTAGGGAAATAGCTATAACTTAAATGATCAAATTCATTATTGTGTGGAGTCTATAAATGTGTGATTGTAATGATTTTCTTTCTGGAATTTCCATTATTTTTCTTTGTAAGTTGGTAAACTATTTTCAGTCTGGCATTTGACCCAGTTCTCATGCTTATGTTGGGATGACAGTTCATTCGAAGTGTGTATCATATATTCATTGTCACTGTTCAGACCCCTTCAAATAGGGTTTTGGCCTTTTTGGAAAAAAAAAAAAAAAAAAAAAAAAAAAAATCTGTTCTGTTCTGTTCATCTTAGTAGTCGCATAATGCCAGTCAGGAAAGATATAAGAACAACAGAATTACAGACATCTAAAAAACTGTAGAATTTCCATTTAACCCCTTCACCAAATACTCCCAGGGCATTGAAAATAATCCGCACACAGTATTGAAAAGGGAGAATGAAGTTGACTGTAAGAGGTGCCATTGACATATATATGTATATGTATATATATATATATATATATATATATATGTTGCATATATATGTATGCATATATATATATATATATATATATATATATATATATATATATATATAATTTCAGGTGAGACTTCTTTGCATTGCGTTTTCCCACGTAGTCCACTGTCCTTGTTGGCCTTGCTGGACTGCGTTCTGGATTCTCTTGGCGTCCTCTGCTTTCTTCAGCTCCTCTAGTACCATGTCTCTTTGCTCTCCTTTTGCTTTCACCATTTGCTTTTGAAATAACAACACCACCATTTCTGTTCAACAACAACAACACCACCACCACCATCAACAACAACAACAATCCGCCTTCTCCTCCTCCTCACACCATAGTCATCATATTCTTCGAAGTAGTCGTAGTAGTGTGGTGGTGGTAGTAGTAGTAGTAGTAGTAGTGGTAGTAGTAATAGTAGTAGTAGTAGTAATAGTGATAGTAGTAGTAGTTGCAGTAGTAGAGAAGTAGTAGTAGTGTAGTAGTAGTTGTTGTAAAAGCAGTAGTAGTAGTGTAGTAGTAGCAGCAGCAGTAGTAGTAGCAGCAGCCGCAGTAGCAGTAGTAGTAGTAGCAGCAGCAGCAGTAGCAGTAGCAGTAGTGGTTGTAGTAGTAGTAGTAGCTGCAATAATAATACTAGTAGTAGAAGTAGTAACAATATTAACAAAACGATGATGACGATGATGATGATAGCGATGATGATGACAATGGTAATGACGACGATGCTGCTGCTGCTGCTGCTGCTGCTGCTGCTGCTAACGTTGTTAATGACGATGATGATGTTGATGATGATGATGATGATGATGATGATGATGGTGATGATTATGATGATACTACTACCACTACTACTACCACTGCTACAACAACAACAACAACAACAACAACAACTACTACTACTACTACTACTACTACTACTGCTACAACAAACAACAACAACAACAACAACAACTACTACTACTACTACCACCACAGATCCGTCCTTTCATCCAGATTCCACACACACACACACACACACACACACACACACACACACACAAAAAATGTCATGGGTCTCTTAAAGTCCTCAGCCAGTCTTCCCTTCAAGTCTCAGTTACAACCAGTCCATCATTGTTGCGTAATCTTGCCCACAGACACAACACACACCAGCCAGCAGACGCTAGTCAAGAACAGACATCCCCCTATCCCCACCCCTCAACCCCCACCCCATCCCCCGGGACAGAGGTGACACTGTCAATCTGGTCAGTCACTCACTCAACCGGAAGATCCATCCCAAAGTGTCCTAAGAATGCGTTGCTCCGGATATGTTTGTTGTTCACCGTTCTCTCCCAAACAATCCTACCACCTGCATTTCACTCTCCCTTCCCTGCCTCCCCCCCTCCTCTCCCCCCTTCCCCCCTCCTCCTCCTCCCCCCCCCCCCCCCCCCCCCCCCCCATTTTGTTTTTCAAGTTGACCTTTGCCCTTTCACTCAGCTAGTGTTTTGGACTGTCGTCCGTCAATGAACGAAGGTCGTTTTCTTTGACTGAACGAATTTTCAGATCGTGGCGCAAAATCTTCGTTCGTTTTAACTGGCGATCTTAGTGATCGTGTTTTTGTCTTGCAGCACCCGATCTTTTGGTTAGCTATCCAAGATCCAAGATTGCTGGCATTAGCGGGCTCCGCCGAACCGAAATTCATGGTTGAAAAAATAAATAAATAAATAACGAAAGAAAGAAAGAAAGAAAGAAAAAAGGTGGGGTGGGGTGGGATGGCGATGGGGATGCGGGGGGATCGCTCAACATGTGTACGAACTATCTGAGTTTAAGCGAAGGGAATTAACCGTGTACAAGATCTCTTGTAAGGGAAATCAGTCTGTAGTCAACACTTGAGTGACTCATGTCAGTCTGTGGATGACTGGCCTAAATTTCTAGTCTCGATTCGTAAGTCAACATTGTTGGGGGGGTCGGGGGGGGGGGGGGGGGGGGGGGGGGGGGAGGGAGGGGGGGGGGGGGGGAAGGGGGGAGTGTTTCGGCTGGGAAAAAAAAAATCATGTTCACAATGCTGTGGAACTGAACATGTTAAATTTTGGATGAAGCAATATCTGGAATCGATTTTTCACATCCAGTTCAAAACAGTGGCGAGTTCAGTAGATCTAATCTGCGTCTGCCTGTCTGTGTACCTCTCTATCTGTACATCAGTGGGGCATCAGCTAGAAGGCCTGTACATCAGTGGGGCATCAGCTAAGAGGCTGAGTTCCCTCCCTTGAGAAAAATCTCTCAACCTTCCGTTGAGAATCAATTTTCAGTTCATCATAAGTCTGCAATCTGTATATATCGTGGATCATCGGACAATTAAGAGAGTAACTAATTGGTCACAAACAAGATTAACAAGCCCATAGTTCAGTTCAGTTTAAAAAAAAAGGCCTATACTAAACCAGGCACCTTCAAAACAAACAAACAAACAAACAAACAAACAAAACGGAGCGGTTGACGGTTAGAGATGTAGAGGAAGAAGAAAAAAAAAAGAAGAGATGAATTCACGCCATTACAAGACGGACATGAAAAGCATTCGCAAAGTTCGGAGCCTTGCCACGTAACCGGAAGAAACTGGTGAACTTTTTTTTTCTTTTTTTTTTGTGGTGTAATCCCCCCCCCCCCCCCCCCCCCCCCCCCCCCCCCCCCCCCCCCCCCCCCACCCCCCCCCCCCCCCCCCCCACCCCCCCCCCCCCCCCCCCCCCCCCCCCCCCCCCCCCCCCCCCCCCCCCACCCTCCCAGTTACTTGCAACACAAAAATATTCTCATGGCATTACTTGTGTCTGCAAAGAAAAAAACATATCTGTACCTCATCTTTTGTTTGAATGCTCAGTGTTGACCTCGCTCTATCAGGAGAAAGGTGTTCAGGTGAACGACTTTGATAATGTCAATAGTGTCTTATATGGTTCATGTGTTGCTGAAGTTGCCATGGTTATTTCGCAGTCACAGGTTGCAAAATGTTCATAAAGATCAACAATTTTGTGTACCACTAGAGTATTTCACTTATGTAAATATGCATATTTCAGATGTGGGTTTGGAAGTACTAACATGGAGTTAAGTGTGGAGTTTTCTTTCTTCTTCTTCTTTTTTTTTTTTTTTGATAACAGTGTCTAATATCATCTGGCGATGAAACGACGTTAAGTAAACTACTGAAATGAACTGAATCCCCCAAGGAGTTAATGAACACACAGAAAATATGAAAGTAGGAGAGGAAATTCTGTGACATTATGACATCAAATACATTAAGACCTCGGAAACATTATGACGTCAAATACATTAAGAGTCAAAAAAATTATGACGTCAAATACATTAAGACGTCAAAAAACATTATGACGTCAAATACATTAAAACGCCAAAAGCATCATGACGTCAAAAAAAAAAAAAACTTCACCGCCTGCGTCTCCAATTAAGTGCACGTGATTGTCAGCACACACACACACACACACACACACACACACACACACCACACACACACCCCCCCCCCCCCCCCCCCCCCCCCACACACACACACACACACACGTTTGATCAGAAACGAATTTTCCAGGCGTGAGCACTCTCCAACTAAAAGGAACTAGCCTCTGGGGATGATGTCTCCTTGTTAGTTCAGTGTGCTCCGTGTCGTCATTTCTGATGAGCGACTCAGTGCCGTAAGCAGCATGTGTGTGGGGTTATGGGCCTGCAATTAGTTCATCACGGAAGCAAGAGGTGCCCTACTGGTTGCACACCAAAGATTATGGCATCAAGGCCGTGTTTAAGGAATCGAGTATTTATAGACTGGGCGCAAATAGATTGTTTTGAGAATGTGTGTGTGTGTGTGTGTGTGTGTGTGTGTGTGTGTGTGTGTGTGTGTGTGTGTTTGAAAGTTAATTCTCGTCATTTTCTTTCACATTGCCATCAAAGTACAAGCCTTGTGGTTCCAGATTAATATAACAGGAAAGGGACTATTTGGAAGGACCAAGCTGGGCGCAAAGATAGGGCCACGAATGAGTGCCAAGGCCTGCAATGTGACGTCAGCCAAAGGGGAGGTCATGTATTTGATGTCATCGGTGGAAATCCTCCAAAACAAGGAAAATCATTGGTGGAGGGTGGAGGGGGCGGAGTGGGAGGGGGGTGTTCTTTTGATCAATTGTCAGTTTAACATTAAAATGCCGGCTTCAACCTTACGGAAAGTCCCCAAACCCTTACACGGATTATAACCATAGTGATTTAGCACAAAATCCTGTCACCCTTCTGTTTTAAAATTTGTGATT
>JADBJO010026082.1:20000-22947 GCA_016801955.1 Conus betulinus | reverse complement strand
CGTAATTGAAAAAAAAAAGGATGCTTATAGACATAATTCTATAATCTAACTTTATATTTATATCAATCAACAATCCAAGTGGAAGTGGAGAGAGGGACGGGGGAGGGGGGGGGGGGGGGGGGGGGGGGGGGGTGGCGGGAGTGTTTTTAATGGATGGAGGGAAAATGAAAAAAAAAAAAAAACAAAAAAAAAATGGACAAGATTAAACTTCCCATAAATTGTGTATGTCAGGAATACCAGCTCACATAAGGTTATGTTTAAAGGATAATAGTAATCATTTGGTAGTAGAAGTAGTAGTAGCAGCAGCAGTAGCAGTAGCAGCAGTAGTAGTAACAATAATAATAAGAATAATAATAACAACAAAATATCTCCTCTCTTTGCGAATACATCCCCCCTCCCCTCCCCCTCCCTCAGATCATTGCCATTCCATCCAAAGGCACATAGTGTTATACCTTGATACACACTACTGGGGAGGCCAGTGCTGGGGAGGCCAGTACACTACTCGGGAGGCCAGTACACTACTGGGGAGGGCAGCACACTACTGGGGAGGCCAGTACACTAGTGGGGAGGCCAGTACACTACTGGGGAGGCCAGTACACTACGGGGAGGTCAGTACACTAGTGGGGAGGCCAGTACACTAGTGGGGAGGCCAGTACACTAGTGGGGAGGCCAGTACACTAGTGGGGAGGCCAGTACTGGGGAGGCCAGTACACTACTGGAGAGGCCAGTACACTACTGGGGAGGCCAGTACACTACTGGGGAGGCCAGTACACTACTGGGGAGGCCAGTGCTACTGGGGAGGCCAGTACACTAGTGGGGAGGCCAGTACACTGGGGTGGAAACAGTACACTACTGGGGAGGCCAGTACACTAGTGGGGAGAGGCCAGTGCTGGGGAGGTCAGTACACTAGTGGGGAGGCCAGTACACTACTGGGGAGGCCAGTACACTACTGGGGAGGCCAGTACACTACTGGGGAGGCCAGTACACTACTGGGGAGGCCAGTACACTACTGGGGAGGCCAGTAGTACTACTGGGGAGGCCAGTACACTACTGGGGAGGCCAGTACACTACTGGGGAGGCCAGTACACTACTGGGGAGGCCAGTACACTACTGGGGAGGCCAGTACACTACTGGGGAGGCCAGTACACTACTGGGGAGGCCAGTACACTACTGGGGAGGCCAGTACACTACTGGGGAGGCCAGTACACTACTGGGGAGGCCAGTACACAGTGGGGAGGCCAGTACTACTGGGGAGGCCAGTACACTACTGGGGAGGCCAGTACACTAGTGGGGAGGCCAGTACAGTACACTACTGGGGAGGCCAGTACTGGGGGAGGCCAGTACACTACTGGGGAGGCCAGTACTACTGGGGAGGCCAGTACACTACTGGGGAGGCCAGTACACTAGTGGGGAGGCCAGTACACTACTGGGGAGGCCAGTACACTACTGGGGAGGCCAGTACACACTACTGGGGAGGCCAGTGGGGGAGGCCAGTACACTACTGGGGAGGCCAGTACACTACTGGGGAGGCCAGTACACTACTGGGGAGGCCAGTACACTAGTGGGGGAGGCCAGTACACTAGTGGGGAGGCCAGTACACTACTGGGGAGGCCAGTACACTGGGGAGGAGGCCAGTACACTACTGGGGAGGCCAGTACACTACTGGGGAGGCCAGTACACTACTGGGGAGGCCAGTACACTACTGGGGAGGCCAGTACACTAGTGGGGAGGCCAGTACACTAGTGGGGAGGCCAGTACACTACTGGGGAGGCCAGTACTGGGGAGGCCAGTACACTAGTGGGGAGGCCAGTACAATAGTGGGAGGCCAGTACACTACTGGGGAGGCCAGTACACCAGTGGGGAGGCCAGTACACCAGTGGGGAGGCCAGTACACCAGTGGGGAGGCCAGTACACTAGTGGGGAGGCCAGTACTGGGGAGGCCAGTACACTAGTGGGGAGGCCAGTACACTAGTGGGGAGAGGCCAGTACACATTCCGGTCAGTGCCAGGGCAGTGCGTAGCTAACAGCAGAGAAGCTGGGAAGGAAGCGTGGGAGTGCGGGCGATGCGAGAGGGGATGGAACCGGGTTGGGGGTAGGTGGGAATGCTCCTGGCGGGAAGGGAGAGTGGGCACTCGGGTTAAAAACAGGCCGGCCTGCATCGCTGGCTGAGAAATCATGGATAAGTGTGCTGAGTCCGGGCTATGTATCTGATTGTTTTTTCTTTGACAGCAAAATGTTAATCAGATGTAGGGGTAATCTCATCGTCTCCTTCAGTGAGGCAGGACTGTATGAGAACCTTTGATTTGTTCAATGGTTCAAAGTAAGAACAGTGTATTGGACTCCATGAGCGACTTTGGTGGAGTCCGTACACGAGGTAACGCTCTCTGCACAGACTGAATTGTGCTGTACTGAGTCAGTTATTAACTTAGCCCGCAGCGCATGCTTCAGTTTCTTGCTTCCATTCCACTTCAAACCCTCAGCATTGCAGTAATTCAATGGCCAGTCTGTCTTCAATTAACCAGGTCTGTCTGAAGCAAAATGACATCACACGGTGGAGAATTTTTGTCCAACAGTCTTTGAAATATCAACCGCTGTGGAAAAAAAATGGGCCAGGGCTCCATTTTGGGGGTCACAGGAGATAAGAGGACTCTGGCAGATCTACCCTGCGACCAACAAGGCATGCGTAGATCTAATGGTGAAGAGCCTATAGTTGAGAAACACATCATTAAAAGGTATCCAACACGAGTGATTTCATTGTACGAGGAGATGCAGGTGAAGGAAAAGCCCACTACAAACGTATGGATAATTAATATTCCTATGTCTGTCGCCGAGTCGCAAATAGAACACGTCTTGACGGAAGTCGGGTGTGAGTTAAGGTCTGCTGTGAAAAATGGAGAAAGCAGGAGACTGTGACAATAAGCTGAGTAGATTCCTAACGGAACGCAGA
>JADBJO010026082.1:5000-10000 GCA_016801955.1 Conus betulinus | reverse complement strand
CTTGCTTACATTTCCATGCTGACACTGATCTGTACCTTAGTCAGCCCTGATGTGGCCCTTTGCAGTTGGCTGGGCTATAAGCAACATTACATTATCCGTATCTTAGTATGACCACCATCAATAGTTGTGCTTGACTTGTCCGAAGGCTCCTCGCGGGCCTCTTGCCTGGGGTATTTCTCCCTCCCTGAGCGGCTTCCGACTGAGAACCATTGGAAAGTGCCCTTTTTGGAGTCTCGGAGCGATGCCTGGAGTGATCCCCATGAGACAGACTAGGATCAAGAATGGTCTGTCGAGTTTGGGGCCGACCTCTATTGTTTTCTGTCACCTTCCTTTTCTCCTTGCTTCCCACTCTGTTTAGACTGAAGTGCTTTACAAGGGTCGCACATCTGTATCATTGATTTTCTTTTTGTTTCCCTTGCCCCCCTCCCCTGTCTTCCCCTTGTGACTAGCACATACAGCTGGAGGTAGCTGGAAATCCTGGTTGTTTTCCTGTCCCCTCTCCTTTTCTGTTCATCTGTGACTCTGGTTTGCATCTTCTTTCACGTTGTTTTTCTGTAAACTGTTTGGTTTGTCTATGGGAAGTTTTGTGAATGTGCTTATGCCATCAATCACTGCACACTGTTCACTTCCTTGTTTGTGTCCTGGCAGTTTGCCTGCGCGACATACCACTTTGTTGACACATATGGAAGCATGATGCCCGGTTTGTAGGCACTTGGAACACGTCACTGTCTTTTGCGCTGACTTCTGATCCTTATGGTAGACTTTTGCTGTGAAAGGACCAACCTTCAGTGAGGAATCGAGTGGCGTGGATGGAACAGTTACAAATACGAATTGTCTGCCGGTTTCAAATCTTGTCAACTTGTGTGTCGCTGTCTCTGTATCGCTCTTGTCTAATTGTCGACCGCAATTCACATCCGATTTTCTTAAGACTCGCCTCGATTTCGCTATTTGCCAGTGACAAGGGTTGCTGGTTTTTCTTCGCCTGTTGCCTCATGTAAAATGAATGGATTAATGTCCAGAACTTGCAAGACAAAACCGCGAACAGTAATGCCTCTTACCAGAAGAACATTTCTGGCTTCTCGAGTGGCATGGTAGATCCTCCATAGCCCCCTGATATCCTGTGCACCGACTATACTGCCTTGTCCTGCCGTTCATTCTGCGAACACACACAGCTCCAAGCCAGAAATACGGGTCGATATCGAGTCCGGTATACTGCGGTTTTTCAAAAATACGGGTTGAACAGCCATTGTCACTGCTTGTGCAGAGGAACAAAATACGCCAAGTCAGTGAACGTGACTCAAAATTCGCAATCAGACAATGAGCTGGATGAGGAAAATGGACCAGCGTCTGTATGGGACTAGTCGGTGTTTCTCCTCCACATCGTCTTCTTGTTGATGGTCTGGCTATGGCTCTGGCCCCGAGGTATTTTTATCTCTTCTGTTCAATTAATGGATCTTCAGTTACTTAAGGGGTTCCAAAGGATATCCTTCATTATACGGGAGATTGAGAGATAAACCTACCATTTTTTTCCTTACGGCTATGGATAAATTGCGAGTTTGTTCTTTGAACTGTCGGGGTTTAAAAAATAGATGGAAGAGGGCTTCTATATTCAGAAGTTTAAAAAGACAAAAAGCTAGATATAATTTGCATACAAGAAGCGCATATCTCAGCATGTGATATAAACACTTGGGAAAGGCAGTGGGGTGGAAGCATATACACACAGCCAGGGACCAATCACAGTAAAGGAGAAGTAATTCTGATTTCAAAAAGTTTCTCAGGAAAGGTTACACTAGTCACGTCTCAAGAACGCATGATCATCCTGAATATCGAGTATAGTAACTATGAGATTACAATTGCAAATGTTTATGCACCTAACGACCATAGGGAAAAAATACTTTTTTTCCGAGGTCTGCGGGACGAAGTAGATGAGTGGGGAGGAGGAACAACAGTGGTCTGTGGAGATTTCAATTGCATTTTAGACAATGATTTAGACATTGTATCAGGTAACCACACAATAAAATAGAGGTAAATGAATTTCAGTCTGTATTAACACAGTCATGTTTAATCGACTCCTGGAGATTTTTTTCACCCTGAAGAAAAAAGAATATACCTGGACACATTTAACCCTTTTATAGCAAGACGGCTAGACTATTGCTTAGTGACAGAAGATTTATGTTCCTCCTTGGTTGTCAGTGAACACTGTACCATTCCGCAATCAGAGTCACAGGGCGGTTGTGCTGGAGTTCAATGAAGGAGACTTTTATCAGAGGTCCAGGGTACTGGCAATTTAACAATAGCTATTTACATAATACAGAATTCGTAGAGAAACATGAATCTGTTGCTTTTAGAAATGGAGAATGAAGGAGATGATATGTCTTACATGGAAAAATGGAAATGGATAAAAATGAAAATCAGAAATTATTGTATCGAGTTCGGAAAACGTCTTGCTTGTAATACACGAAACAAAAAAATCGATTTACAAAAGAGAATACAAGATCTTGAATCAAACATCCTACGTAATGTTCAAAACAAGAACTACAGACTAATTTGTTAAAAACAAAACATGAGTACGAACTATTTGACTTTCAGAAGACAAAAGGAGCCCAAGTGAGATCAAGGTTGAGATGGATAGAGGAGGGGGAAAAGAATAGCAAATACTTTTGTAGCTTAGAAAAATCTAGAAGCAGAAAAAAGATCATGACACGATTGTGTAAAGACACTGGGGAGGTAGTGCATAATCAGAAAAACATTCTGAGAGAACAGGCGTTATTCTACACAAATCTGTATAATCAAATCTGTATAATCAAACTATGCAAGATAATGAGGTCGCTGAGTCATGGTGAAGTCTTTATTGAAAACGAAAAACCTCCCAAAGCTAAACAATGACGAATCTGAGTCATGTGAAGGACTCGTCACAGAAGCTGAAGCCACAGAGGCTTTGAGAGAGATGAAGAACAGCTCAGCTCCTGGTAGCGATGGGATCAGTATGAATTTCTAAAGTTCTTTTGGATCAGAATAAAACGTGTTATTATTAAATACTTCAACGAATCGTTCACCACGGGAGTTTATCATACACTCAAAACCTTGGAGTCATTACACTGATACATAAAGGTAAGGGTATAGACAGGGGGAGCACTTCAGTAATTGGCGCCCAATAACCCTTACAAACTCAGATTACAAGTTACTGGCCAAGTTTTAGCACTTAGACTGGGAACAGTATTACACAAGCTGATTAGTGAAGACCAGGTAGGATACATGAAAGGCAGAAATATTGCCACAGTGTTGAGAAACTATAGACGATGTTATAAATTACCTAAATGTAACAGGCAGAGTGGGATACATACTTGCGCTAGACTATGCCAAAGCGTTTGACTCAATATCCAGGACATACTTGTTGCACACGTTCAATGTTTTTGGTTTTGGGCCAGATTTCATATGTTGGGTGTCCGTTTTAATGAATAACAACGTAAGCTGTATCAATCATGGAGGGTGGTTGCCTGAGTATTTTAAAGTCAACTGTGGCATTCGACAGGGGTGCCCATTTCACCCCCTGGCCTTTATTTTAGCGGTAGAAATGTTGGCCTGTAAAGTTAGAAATAGCTCAGTCACCAGAATAAAATTGCCAAGTACACAAAACGTTAGCCCAAAAAGCATTCGTATAAAACAAATGGCAGATGACACTACCTTTTTTTTAAATGGTCAAATGATTTGAAAATTGTAACGGAAATAGGTATGCAATTTGGAAGATTTAGTAGGTTATTGTTGAACACAACAAAAAACTGAAATATTATGAATAGGTGATGCTCAACCCTTGCAGGACTGCCCATTTGAGCTTGTAGATATGATTAAAATTTTGGGCATTGTTTTAGCCGAAATAACCTGGCTCAGGACAACGAGAAAACTGGCACACATGAATGGACAGTCTACATAAATTGATAAGGGAGTGGAGCAAAAGGGATCTCAGTATTCAGGGGAAAATAGTGATGATAATAAAACATTTCTCATAAGTCAGTTCATGTACATCATGCAGTCAACAGGTCTTCCAGTTCATGTGTTTAACAAAGATTAACACCGTGTTATATAAATTTCTCTGGCAACGGAAAACGTCTAACAAAAGAGCGTTCGAAAAGGTTAAATGGAAAACTATGGAGTCAGACTACAAAGAGGGTGGAGTTAAAATGGTCAATATGCTAGAACTTCAACAGATATTTTACTTACAATGGATCGAAAGATTGTTCAAAGAAGAACAAAACTGGACATGTTTGCCCAAATGCACTTCAGCAGAGTATCAGACTTCCAAAATCTCTTTAAAAAATTAACTGCTCTAGAAAGGAATTTATTGGAAAGGAATATGTAAAGAACAAGTTTTGGCTGGAAGTTTTCTTGACATACCTAAGTAAAAAGTCAAGGATTCCGCTCAATGAAGTTTCACAGGAAAAAACGTGTTGGATCAAGGTCTTTTTAACAATCATCTTATTCAGTTTAAAAACAAAATGCTATTTTTCCACAGTGGCAAAAGGCAGGATTTAGAACACTAAGTGACATCGTCAGCTTGAATGAAAACAGACTTCTTGCTGTAGAAGAAGTACAAGAAAGGATTAACCAAAATCCAGCTGTTACACTCTTTCAGTATAATGCGCTAGTTAATGCTTTCCCAAGGAAATGGGTCGAATGGATAGAGACAGGTGAAGCAAATAGAGGTCTAGTTAACGAACCAGAAGCGGGAAACTTCCATAGAAAACCTAATTATATAAGAAGATACTTAGAGTCTAAAAATAACAAATTGCCAGTAACAACACATGCAATCGGCTTCTGGCAAAGAAAAGTAAATATTACAATCAACAAACACATGTGGCTAATGCCCAGGAAAGTCACAAAAGAAGTGCGACTACAAGAGTTGCAATGGAAAATTTTTACATAATCTTTACCTGACTAACATTCTGTTGCAAAAAATGGGAAAGTGCAACTTGCCAAACTGTTATTACTGTCCGGACACCCTT
>JADBJO010026081.1:0-22947 GCA_016801955.1 Conus betulinus | reverse complement strand
TGCACCATTTTGTTTTTTCCTCTTCCCAATATGGATCTGTATGGAAGAGGAAGGAGTGAGATTCTCATGACACTGAAAGGTGATCAGTCACTGAAGTGGTTTGTCGTCCCAGAGCCCCGTTTCTCCGGATCTCGTGTTCGTTTTCTCGTGATGTCACAATGTGATCTATTCTTCCACTACCGACATTGCGCTGCACCAGCCAACAGATCTTGATTTGTGATTTGGTGTAATGTTGTAAAAATTTGCGTTACAAACAAAATCAGTAAACATACCTGTATCAGTGAAACAGACGAAAATTGTCAACAATGGCAGTCATTTTAAAATATATAAAAAATTCAATCTGTTGGAAGGTCTTACACATCAAACATTTCTGTCAAGCTTTTTTTTTCTGTTTGCAATTGCAATTAAGGTTAGTGAATGTCAAATTCAAATTTTGCCATATAAAAACACATGCCTACTGAACTGTTGAAACAGGGCAATTACATATCAAGCTTATTCCTATATGAGGTTTAAAAAAAGAAAAGGAATTTGCTGCACCACTCTGAGTCCAATTCTGACAGTAGATGACAGAACAAGGTACCACAGACTTGTTTCGTTTTTGTCTCAGCTCATCAGTCCAAAAACAATAAAGAAGTACCGAGAGATGTGCAATGTGCAATGAGGTGCTGAAAACACGGTGTGTGCACACACTACAGTAACATATTTGCAACAACAAAAATATCAGTTGTGTAAACATACAATGACATAATTGTAATCCAACCCCACCCCCACCTGGACTCTCTCAAAGGCATACACAACACACACACACACACACACCAAACACACACACCCACACACAAACCAAACACACACAACACACACACGCATCACACATACAAATATCACCACACCCAATACAACTCACTCATGCCACACGCTTTCATGGGCACAGACATGTACACAGTCACACACACACAACACACACACACATTCGCATGTGCAGACAGACATTTGCGAGGCCCCACACAGCACATCAGAGCATCTTAGCTGGGGCGGATTTTTCTCATACTGGAAAACCTGGTGACCCTTTCTCTCTGGACCTGGACCAAACTCGTCCATCTCAAACAGCTTGCTCCTTGATGTTGTGAAAGTGATCACGCACAAACTTGTAGAACTCATCTCCATCTGCCAGATGGGTGACACTCATGAATTTTTTGTTGAGGTTTCCGGCTTGGGCGGGAACCTTTCGCGCCGCGTCTGCGCAAATGAGAGTTTCCTGAAGAAAGAGAACAAAATGTCTTTTTTTGTACACTGTCACCCTAATCACGTAAAAACACTGTGTGGAAGATGACATTTTAGTGATGGACTCTGATATTTTTTTCTTGTTCAATCCTTAGCAGAATCTGCAGGGAAAAAGAAACAACTAAAATTTCACACATTGCAAATGCAAATGGAGAAAAAAAACTTCTGTCTTTTGGCCCCTCCTCTCTTTAAACTGAAAAGCATGCATGCGCGCGCGCACACACACCACACACACACACAACACACACACGCACAACACACACAACACACAACACACACACACACACCACACATACACACACACACACAAACACACACCACAACACACTCAACCCAAACACTCTGGGGTAGCCCCCTCCCTCCCTCCCAAAAGAGAAGCAGGGCAGCCGTCTCTATCACAATTATGTAGTTGCAATTTAGATGAACAAAAACAAAATCCTTCACATGCTCTAAGCACTATCTATCTCAGCCAAAGCTCCATCCTGGTGGTATGGGCAGCCACTTCAACGAGAAGTGCAGGCAGCAGCAGCCTCTAACACCAAAAATATGCCACAATCACACACACACAGCCCCACACACCCTAACACATAACACACGTACCATATGTGCACACACGCACATGCACACACACATCGTTAACCCACAGAGAGGCAAAGATCCACATGATGTCAGTGACTTATGAGTAGAAGTGCGGCAGAATGGGCCTTAAGCACCAAGATGTAACCATCATACCAAAATCCGCTCTCCCCCACCTCCACCCCCTGCTCCGCAAACTGCTCCTCTACGGCTTCCATCGAAACAAAAATTCCATCCAAATCTACCCTCTACCCCGCCCTCCTTCCCCCCTGACACACACACAGTTTCCCTCCTTCCTCCTGCCTCTTTCCTTACTGTCTCCTTTCCCGGTCCTCTGCCTCTAGTTTACCGCCAGGTGTCCAAACACCTGTAGGCAGTAGCCCCTTAGCAAGGTTCTGCTATCTTCAGCACCAGAACAACCACGCTCACGTTAGCACTCACTGAGCCTAGCCTCCAAAGCATGAAGTGGAGCATTTTGACCATCTAGAGTTGTAGGCGTTCCAATCTTAGGCATAGTTGCTCTCATATGTCACGTCACATATCAGATTTCAGCAGGCAGTAGCATTCCGAACTTAGGGACATAGCTCTCATATGTCACGTCACATATCAGCATTCAGGCAGTCAGTAGGGTATTCCGAACTGAGGCATAGCTCTATATGTCATGTCACATATCGGGACCTCTAACAGCACTTTCAAGTGACACTTTGGCTTTGTGCATGACTTGACAAGCAGAAAACAGAGCTGGAAATCTAACAAGCCTTACTGTGTGGTTTCTACGACCTACAAAATCCAAGACGATTGACGAATCAATGAGGCCGTAGACTCCCCACTGTCTTCAGCTACTTTCACTGCTTTTCGTCTTTTTCTTCCTCTTCGCTTACTGATCTTGATCATTCACCGGGACGCATTCAGGACTACAGTTTCACAGATGCGAATGTACTCTGTGTTTTACCCCTTTAAGGAGGTTTTGTTCTGGGTTGTGTGTGTGTATGTGTGTGTGTGTGTGTGTGTGTTGTGGTGTGTGTGTGTGTGTGTGTGTACGTGCGTGTGTGTGTGATGTGTGTGTGTGTTGTGCTATGTGTAAGTGTGTGTTGTGTGTGTGTGGGTGGGTCTGTGTGCGTGCAGTTGCTCTAGGCATTTAATTTGCACAAGTGTAGCGTTGTAGCGTTGGCAACTTACTTCCTCCATCTCACATGTTGTTGTCGTTGTTGTTGTTGTTGTTGTGACGCCCTGGCTAAAAGACCCATCAATCCATATCTCGGCCACAATACATAGTGTAAACAAAAACTCAGAACACACACTATGAGGGCAATATGTCTTCGCGGCCTCGCAGCACTGGGGGATTAGAACAATCTGTGTGTAGGCCATTCTTGCATACGCTGGGTTACTCCCCGCGCAGGAATAAAAAAAAAAAAACTGGGCAAGCCACACTCTCTAAAAAAAAAAAAAACCAACACTCGACCTTTCGGGGATTCTGGATGACGTGATGATTATGCTAGATTGTCAGGCAAACTAAGGCTTAATCCCTAGCATAACTATGCAGTAGGCATAGCAACAACATTTTGATGTAGCCTTGGTTTCTACCATGGTCAATTTGCCTACATCAGATAGCCTTAGGCATGGTGGCCTACATCTCATATGCTCTGTACCACGACACCTACTCGCCAATCCACTCGAACCTGTCCTCTTTCACCCCACGGCAAGGGCAACGTTTCCACGAGACTGCATCTGACAAACAACTTACGCCTGGAAAAATCTCGCATCCTTCCTCCGCTCCATTCCTCCTCAACCCTGCACCACCACCCCCGCCTCTCCCCCCCATCACGCACCCTCACTGCAGCATTACACTCATCTCATACCACAGAACAGAATTAACACTCCATCAAGCCTCCACCACTCAAGTACGCGCTCCAACGCTCCTCCTCCCCTTCCCTTCCCTCTCTCTACGGCAGTTCCATCCAACCACCCTCCATGCGCCTCGCTCTCCTCTCCCTTGTCTGGCCCTCCTCATGAATGCGATGGGCAAACACAGCTACTCATTCCTGTCAGGAGGGAGGCTCCTTCAGAATCGGGGCTAGCACAGTCTCCGGACCAGGATGAAGTCCATCGCCGACGGCTTCACGGCCGGCCCCAGGGCTATGTGTAGCTTGTGCAGCACTTCTGCTTGGTCCTTGGTTGCAGTCGCCCATCACTGCCCGGGAGCCCTATCCCCACACTCAGTGTGCTGCTTATCATTAGGTGTAGGTGTAGCCGGTTGTGGGCAGGATGCCAGTTGTGGGCAAGTCCTGGTCGTGTTGTGTGTGTGTGTGTGTGTGTTGTTAAGGGGGATTGGGGGGGGGTTCATGGACAGGTGTGTGTTTGTGTGTGTGGTGTGTTGTGTGTGTGTGTGTGTGTGTGTGTGTGTATGAGCGAATTGTGTGTGTGTGTGGAGAGCGAGATGTGTGTGTGTGTGTGTGTGTGTGGTTGGTGTGTGTGTGTCTGTGTGTGTGTGTGTGTGTGTGTGTGTGCAAGCGTGGCATGTGTGTGTGTGGTGTGTGTTGGTGGGTGTGTGTGTACGTGTGTGTGTGTGTGTGTGTGTGTGTGTGTGTGTCTATACACATGCAGGTGTGTGTTCAACAAGTGATCAAATCTGGATGTCTTGTAGGTCTGACGTGACGATTTTTCAAGCAAAACTAGTTCATCGTAGCCTCCATACCACTGTTGGCGCTAGTAAGACAGGGTGGGTCCAGTTGTGCTTATTTCTATTTGTCAGCTTGATGGCTGCAATGTTTGCATCTCGTCTCAGGAGGGCCACTTTGGTTAGCTGTCATAGCGGGCGCACTTAACACAGGTCTCATGACATCTGACCTTACAAATAGCATAACACAGAAAGTCATTGGGCTGGGGGAGAGAATATACATAGGTCGAAAGTCAACGCTGTCCAAAAAAATCGTTCAACAGCGGCCAAAATGAAAAAAAACAAACAAAACAAAATGAAACATCACGTCCCTGTTTCCTCCTTCCTTTGCTTCCTATTAAGAATGTAGTCGGGGTCATGGGAAATTGTATTCAGTTGACTTTCGCTGTGTTTCTGGCTTTGTCAGCTGCTAATTTATCATGAATAAAAACCAAAAGACATAGCTCGCTAAAGCTGTAAACTGCGCTCTTTCAAAATATAGGATAGACACTCAAAAGAATGGGGGCTCAACAACAGCATACAAAACAAACCAACAACAGGGGGCAAATTCAAAGCTCATGTAAAACATTGCAGATACCTTTCAAAAAAGATCAATACACTGAAAAATCAGACAAAACTATTTGATACTGGTCCAGGTTACATGTGTTTCAACAATGGTCTGTTAGCATGTGTTCAGGGTCATGATCAATGTTAGCTATGTGTTCAGAATGGTTCCTGTTAACATGTGTTCAGGCATGATCCATGTTACATCGTGTTCAGGTTCATGGTCCTATTACATTGTTCAGGCATGGTCGCTGTTAGCAGTCTGTGTTCAGTCACGTCCAGTTCCATGTTTGCAGGCATTGTCCGCTGTTCGCATGTGATTCACCCCACCCCATGTGTCCTGGTACTGTGTTTCAAGGCATGGTCCAGTTCCATGTGTTCAGGGGCATGCGTCCCGTTCCATGTGTTCGGCATGGTCCGTACATTTGTTCAGCCATGGTCCAGTGCCATGTGTTGCAGCACGGTCCAGTTCATGTGTTGCATCATGGTGCAGGTGTTACATGTGTTCACATGGTCTCAGGTGTTACGATGTGTTTCCGCATTTGCCAGTTGTTCTCATGTGTTCAGGCTGGTCCAGTTGTTTACATGTGTTTCAGCATGGTCCGTTGCGACATGTGTTCACATGGTCGGGCAGTCTGTTAGCGATTGTCAGCATGGTCGCACTTCTCATGTGTTCGGCATGTCAGTCTTTTACATGTGTTACACATGGTCTCGCGTTGTTACATTGTTTCGAGGCTGTCCTGTCACATGTGTCAGCAGGGTCGCAGTTACATGTGTTCAGCATGGTCTTGTTACATGTGTTTCAGCATGGTCGCGGTTATGTGTTCAGCATGTCCATCTTCCATGGTGTTCACAGGGTCATGGTCCAGTTACAGGGGGTGTTCAGCATGGTCCTGTTACATGTTGTGCAGCAGTGGTCGGCTGTGTACATGTGTTCAATCTTAGCATGGTCCATGCTTACATTGTTTCATTGGTCTCACGTTCCATGTGTTTTCAGCATGGTCCGGTTACGCTTGTTGCGCGTGGTGCCAGTTGACATGGTTCAGCATGATCCCCTTCCATGTGTTCAGCATGGTCAGTTACAGTGTGGTTCAGTTGTGGGCGCAGTTGTTTACTGTGTCCAGCAGGTCGCTGTGTCATGTGTGCCTTCCGGCGTGTCAGTTATCATGTGTTTCCCATCGCTGTCCAATTTATCATGTGTTCAGTGTGGTCCAGTTGTTAGTCATGTGTCGCATTGGGTCCTGGTTTTTTACATGTGTTTTTCAGCGTGGTCGGTGTCAGTTAGCATGTGTTCAGACATTGGTCAGTTCCGACGTGTCTTCAGTCATGTCGGTCAGTTCGGGCATGTGTTTCAGCATGGTCGGGCAGTTCCATGTGTTCAGCATGGTCCTGTTACATGTGTTCAGGCATGGCCGATGTTTTTACGGTGGTGGTTTGGTAGGGCGTGGTTCGCTATGTACTACTTGTGTGCCAGGCATGGTCCAGTGATGTCCTGTGCACTCGGCAAGAGAAGCAGGCAATCTGTACCATTTCATCAAGCGCTGGCAGTCAGCTAATTAAAAAAAGTTAACAACGGCTAGCATAATTCATTTTCGCTTAGCTCACAGTGAACACGCAACACAGCCTTCAACGAATTGTGACTGACTATCTTCCAGCTCTCACTCAATGCATACGATAACACACAACACACTGGCAATGACTGAATGACTGACACTTCAGCCTCACTCAGTCATACACACAAACAGCAACGCAATTGGACCGAATGACTGACCTTTCATCACCGTGCTTCACTCGTCATACACGAACAAAACACAACTGTGGTCAATGAATCCGAATGACTGACCATATTTCATCTCCCTCAGTCCTACATTCACAAACTCAATCCGCAATGAACTGAATGACTGACTTTTCACTGGCTCAGCGTTCAGCTCCATACCCCACCTACAATGCCATTAAAAGATCTGACCTTGACGCGAGCCTCTTATCCTTCGGCTCCGTCACCACAAGCACATACAAAGACTTAACATCGAGCACCCCGGCTAAGCACAGACAAACGGCAAACGACACAACACATACTAACACAAACAAACATCCAGACTGCAACCCACAACTCAGATTAAACATCAAACATCAAACCCACAAATACAGACTAATCACACAAGATGCAAAGAGCTAACACACAAACACAAATACTGACGCACACTATCTGCTTGAGATGTGACGGTGGCCAGAATTTGAATCGCAGGCCCACAAGTTGCTCAGGTTCGTCAGTCTTGCTCCATCTCTCTCGCCACCGCATTCAATACAAAGTCTGAAGTGAAAAAAAAAAAAAAATCCTCTTATTCATACCACAGGCACTCAGAGAGTCTCTGTCGCACACCCAATTTCCGCCTTCATTCCTATTCTGCAATGTTTCAAAATCAGGCACAACTGAAGTGGTGATAGATTGGGCCCAGGGGGGGGGGGGGGGGGGGGGGGTACCCTCAAAAGTCCCCATCCAGACTAGTCAGTCCAGACAAGGTCTTTTGTATGGGGTAACGTACTAATCCCTCGGGCAAGAGAAAAGTGGGAAGTACAAGCAGACATGGCGAAAGAGTACGGCAAAACGCAGAATGAGTCCGCCGGGTATTGACATGGGCCGAGCTCTTAGAACGGATCTCCGCGAAACGCGTAGTCTGCTGGAAGAGTGTGTTGCGCGCCACGCATGTTCCGTCAGGGATTCAGAGACTAGGTGCTAAGTGCAGGTCAATGTTTAAAACATCTCCTTCCTTAATCAGCAGTAAACACACACTCAACACCATGTTCAATGGAAACGCAGCGCGAACTATTTTTGGTGCTGAGTCGCCTGCAATGGAGGGGTCTACTTCATATCATTTTTCTCTTTCCGCACTGGGCCGACGCGCTTACTTGATTGTTGTGGCTGGCTGTTAAACATTTTATGATACATGCAAGACTGCTGACGCAGCACCTTTACCATCAATGCGGCATTCTACTTGCATGCAGTCAGCTCACATTCATTTTTTTGGGCTTTTTGGAAAAACTGGCAGTCTGGAGAGTTTGGATTAAGGATTTTTTTAAGATATCAGTTGTGGGAAGGAGGATTGTCTTTCAGATTTTCAGATCCCTGATCGCTTACACCGATCGGCAGAACTCATGTCATCACCCCTGCTGTAACAACACAGTTACTGTGGGGCGTGATGGTACATTGTTAAGTACGCAGACAGGCATCACAGAGGTAAAAAAAAAAAAAATTGGGTGGAGTTGCTTCTTCTCGTGTGTTCTCGCCTATCCCTGATGATGGCAGGGCCTGCGACTCAAGATCAGAATTGATGCAGGTAGAATGGAGACATCGTGTGTTCGGACTTCTCTTGGGGGGGACATTTTCACGTGCGCTTCTGTGCCCGTTAAAACCCCTTCTCGGGGGGGTTGGGCGGGCGGTGGTCAGGGGGTGCTATGCCTTGCTATACTTAGACGGTGGCAATGTTGTTGAACTCTCATGATCTCATTATGTATTCCATAATGCCTCATCTGTTAAATGCAGCAAACTGTTATCATATTTCATTCACATTAAAGTTCAGAAGTATTTAAAGACGGTAGACAGAGGCTTGTACGGGAGTGGTGGCGCTTTGTGCTTATGCAACTGTACCATAGAAATCGGGTTGGGTTTTGTGTGTGAGCGGAGGCGCGGGGTGCGGCACCAGAAATGAGGTGCAGGTGAGGGGGGGGGCTAGGTCGGGAGTAGGTACTGGGGCAGAGAGTCTATTTGGTCATGGCGGTTGTGATGGCAGTCGGGGTGAAATATTTCAGCAAGGGTGCTGCGGGCGTGGGGTCAAACATGGAAGGGTGCAGAGGGGACTAGGTGGACGCAGCAACGTGGCTGTGTGGCTAAGGGAAGGCATGTACCATGGTTGACCATTGCTAGGGCAGAGTCAAGTACTTGCGAAACCAATCATCTGTACACTACTTATTTGTTGGAGTGTGAGGGGAAATACCTGTACGGACATTGTTGCAGTTAGTGAACGGGTAATACGAGTATTGAAGCATGTGGAGGGGTACTGGGTTTGGTGGGACTAGGGAGGGTTGTAGTCCAGAAAACACAATTCAATAGAATGAGTGGAGGTGTCGAGGGTACGGCGACGGCACGATCAAAGTGCTGGCACAGGCACAAAAATCAGCTGGGGGATCGTTAAGGTGTCACTCCTAACGGGGTAGACTTACGCCTTTTTTTTCTTAGAACTATACTCGTAATAACGTCCAAAAAATTAGACAATAAAAGTAGGAATCTCGAAAGTAGTGTTTGCACTATCGTCGATTGAAAAGTCAGAGCTAATGATGGGTAAATTAGATAACATCACATGTTACGTTATAATGGAGAATTGTTGTAGGTTTGACAGCGTGCCCATAGGAAGGATCGCGCGGGGTATGTGCTGGTGTCGTGATTTGATGCAGCTCTGTAGAGAGGATGGGTGATTGTGAATAGTAGTCGGCATCGGGCATATAAGTGGACTAAATGAGTTGTGCGCTAACTCCAACAGTTTAATCTGTTGGCTACTTGTTTCAGTAAAGCCAGTTGGTATTCGGGGGGTGGGGGGGGGGATACTTCTGGTGTGTTTTTGAGGTTAACTAGAATTTCCCAAGGCGCTCTACGTCTTTTGTCATACGATCACTTGGGTCTTGCTTGCTGTCACACTACCGCTGCTGTGCATGGAGAAAAGGGCAGGTCACATCAACTTTGATATTTAAGTAGCGCAGGCAAGAATGTTCAGGGCAGAGATATTGAAATAATAATTTAACACGGCACCAAGGTGGTTAATGTCTTTTTATGTTTTAATAAACATGTTCATGCTCTGCCGAAAAAAAAGTCAGAGCGTCTAAGCGTAATTTGGTTTCGCTGAGTTAGGATGGCCGTTAGAACGATTTGTCAGGAATTGTTGCCGTCAGCCATGGGCGGCAATTCTGGCGTGTGTGTGTGCGGTGTTGGGTAAGGCCTGAGGTGTAGCTTTGGACATTGGTCTATCAGGTCCGAAATGATCTAACAGAGGAAAGAAATCTAGTTACCCTTTTGGTTTTGTAGGTGGGATCTTAAAGTACAGTATTTGTAATTAGAAAAAGGCGTGGCACATATGATCATTCAATGCCCTTACGATTTATTATGAACAGAGAGATGATACATCCAAAAACTACTTTGCGAGGGCTTTCCTTCATTTTGAGCTCGTTTTGCAGAGTCCAATTGAGGGCAAAATAGTCGGGGGTCAGCCAATGTTTCAATTCCGAGGCAAATAATTTGTCCAAAAAAATGTTTGAAAGTAGAGTTCCTTTGGAACAACCGATATATTGTGTGTCGTGTCTTGACGTAAATTATAGAGTAAAGCCAATTTTTTTTCAGGATTGGTGAATTCAAATATTCGTGTGTTGTTGCTGTTTTAGGGGCGGCGTCTAATTTGGGGGGCTGGGTGTGTGGTTAGCATAGCGGTGTATGCTAACTATAATGGGCTTGGTGGCGAGCGGAGCATTGGCTGCAACGGTTAGAACACAAAATCTCAATAGACTTCGGAACCCCCAAAGAGAGTATCAGCATTGAACTTTGGCCATTCATTGGTGTGAGAATGCATTTTCCTGTGGACAAGGCACTAAGGTGTTGTTTGTCTGAGACACTTGATTAGTAATTAATTATAGAATTAAATTAACAACAATTTACAGGAAAAGAGAAAAAATGACACACGCTAGCCTACCGAACACGTATGTCTGGTGTTTGGTGCAAGGGGCGGCTGCATATTTTAAAACAATAGAGAGGTCCTGTTGCGCAGTTCGTTCGTGCAACGAGTAAGCTTGAAGCTGTAAGAAGGATAAATTTCCAGAGCATTGTTAAGCAGGTATGAAAAGGGAGGGGGGGGGGGGGGGGGGGGAATGGTTCATGTGGCAATGGTAACGCAGCTCAAATGTCACACCAACATGATGTTCTCTGAAGTTGGAGTGTGTGCCTGTTTAACAAGCAATCCAAAGTGCAGTGTCAAGGCGCCATGTGGTTCAGTTCTGCCAGATGATAGAATGAAATACTTGGAGCAATACGGATATCATTTTCCACTGGGCAAATACAAAGTTCTTCTGTGTGATGTCCAAATTGTTCCGCGGAACTTTTGGGCAGGCATAGGCAATGTTGTTCGCTCTTAGGTGCATCTTTGCAGTTGAAATGAACGAGTGGATGTTTCCCTCTTCTGGGGAGATTACTTCAACCACTTCACCAATATAAAAGTCATCATCATAATGGACAATAGCCACCATATCTCCCAACTTGCTATCAACTGGTAGTCGAGGGGGAAAAGATGGCTGGAGATCCTCGGATTGGTGGGCTTGAACTGTTAGACGCTCCTGATGAATTCTCCTCTGATCTGAAGTCTTTGTCTTTTGGGGGATGGTGACGCACTGCTACAGGGATGATTATCACCAGAGCATCTTTTCCTTTGAGGGAAGACTGGAATAGGATCAGGCTCCAAGGAATTGGGAGAAAACCTTGGGTGGTGAATCACCAACTTCCAAAAGGTCTGCATCAGGCTGAAAGTGAAAGACAGCAGGAGCAGGAGGCACAAGATCATCTGCAGGAGGGACAGCAGGATGACGACTTTCAGGGCGGGTCTATGCTGCTAGCAAGACAAGCAGCTGGAGCAGGATTGGCATTGAGGCAAACAGGGTTTTCAGCTATAAAAACTCTGAGTCTGGCACTCAACTGCTGGACTGTGCCCCCTAATCTCAGGTGGGGAGATTTCTTTCCAAGAATCACCTTTCGGTACTGAATCTCCGCTTTCAGTGCTGCACATTGATCTTTACGAGTGCGATAGACTAACAGCAACCCAGGGTTGACATCAGCTGCAGTGGCGGCATGGTCCCCTGTGTAGCTGCATCTGCCTTACAATCCCATCTATTTTCTCTGTCTTTCGAGCCAATGCTTCTTCTTTTTTTTGCTGCCTGTTTTCTTCAAGGATAACCCTCCTCCTGCTTACACTGTCCTTCTCTGTCTGCACATGCTGCTTCCGCAGCTGGGGAGCCTTTTTAGCAGAAAGGCGGGGAGAAGATCATCTTTTCTTCTTCATCTTTGGCACTGAACCACACTGAGATGGGTTTGTTTTTCTTCATCATGTTGATGGTAGTGTGATGATAAGATTAGGAATTACGTCGTTTAAAAAGACTGAAGTCCAGGTCTCCAATGTGCCTTCTCACCAATCAGTTTGGTAAGTTTGGAGTGTTCAAGTTTCTGTCTCAGCTCTGGGTCTTGGACGTTGAAGTATCTCCCCCCTTCAAGAAAATCTTTCAGATGGTTGTTCATGGTGTTGATGACACCTGCACTGATCTTCATGAGGACACTCTTCACCTTCTCTTGCTGTTTTTTCACACTGATGTGCAGGAGGGATTGGAACATGTCATGGTCAGGCATGAAAGGCTTGTCAAAGAGTGGTCCATACTCGGCAACAAAGGCAATCAGCAGGGTTCCACAGCCCATCTCTCAAAAGTGGCTGAACAGTTTATCAACGTAGATATAAAAGTTGAGGTAGTGGATATCCTGTGCCACAGCAACTCCCAATATGGACCGGTCACCCTGAAATACAAAGAAGACCCAAGGCAACGAGATAAATATCGATCTCATCACACATGTTGTCAGCCAGCACACTTTGAATTCTTGTTTTGTTTTGGTAGAAACAGTCTTAGAAAGTCTTCAATGTCCCTTCTGTGAAAGTGAAGCAGCAGCAGCAGATTGAAAGAAATTGTTGAACCGGTGGCCCTGTAGCTGGTTACCCGGTGACCTCACACCAGTCATCTCACAGTAGGTCTCCCAGCTGTCCCGGCAAACCATCTTGTCGTCTCCACGAGGCCCTAGGCAGTCACTGGCAAGCCGTATATACTGAAAGCACATGAGAGTTTGATTTACTGGAATGAAAAATAATTGTCATTAAAAACAAAGCATAAAAAACCCAGAGATAAAGGTGTGCACATTAGCATCATTATATTTGTAAATCTTTTTCCACCCCTTGTTTTTTTTTACCATGAAAATTTATATCTTTTTTAATAAAAAAAAAAGCTCAGACCCACAAAGGAAGGTGGATAACTGAGATTTAAAGAAATCTAACAATGTTTTTTAAAGTTCAGTGTGAATTTCTCCAAAATATTAACACAAACATGTTATTTCTTTATAACTATTACTAATAATTGTAAGTTTATTACTAAATAATTCATAATTTATACCGCTTACCTCAGCTCTCCTTACCACTATCCTTCCCCCTAAATCCTGTTCATTATGGAATTTTTTTTAAAACGGAAAAAAACAAGCCCCCCCCACCCCCACCCCCACCCCCAGCTACTTTTTCATGCACACACACACACACACACACACCACACACACACACACACACAGTGACCTATACACACCTTGCTGCTGAGCCCTCCACAGCTGACTTGAAGAACGAGAAGGCTGGAACGTTGTCTCGGCCCAGTTTCTCCCCGTGCTGCTTCTCTTCCTCTTGAGAGCTTTCTCACATGCCTATAAACTACTTATGCCAAGCAGCAGATGTGCATTGCAGTGAAGCATTTCAGCTCAGAGTCCGTCTGCAAGATTTCTTTTCTTTTCAGCATTCAACTGCCGACTGAACGACTTCATCACACTTGCACGGTCAGTCATTGTCCCACACAGGCTTGACAACACTGTCAGAAATTTCTCGTCAGCTTCGTCTGCATCCAAGACTCAGAAAGCTCTTCAAGAAGTCTGAAGCTGACATCAACAAGAGTGCTGGTGTTCTCGGTATACACAGAACTGAAACCAGCACTCAACACTTGTCCATCAAAGTATTCACCTGGTGACCAACATATTTTTTTCCAGATCTTGAAGTGCCATCCCAATGCATGTCCCATGTGTCGGCCTGGAGAAGGGGCATCAGAGACTTGCAGTTTTGACAGTACATGCCCTCTATCCATGAATCGAAGAGCTGAACGTGCAGAAGGCAGATCAGATTCAGGTATAATGGCATTCAGCAGAAATTTTGCAACAGCCTGAATGACTGCTCCACATCTGGCTGCAATCTCACATTCCCCAGCAAGCATCATTACACATGCTATAGCCTCAGGTTTAAAATGTCCCCTTTCATCTTTTTTAATCTTATAATCATGGGATGTCTTGTTGGGGAACTGGTTCTTCAGGCTGTGGATCTTGCGTCTATCTTTTTGTAAATGCTTACATTTGTTGTTTGCAAGCTTCAGGCGATGCCGAAGATCTGCTTGTGACAGCTGGAGGTTGCGCAGTTTCTTTTTCGTCAGATCTACTTCATTTTGGCGTCTTTCAGCTAAGTCAGTGACTACCTTCAGTTCATTCTCCTTCTTAGCAATTTTTTCTTTATTCCGAAACAGTTTTTCTTGTCACCTTGCTTCTGATAGTACCTCAGCTTAGTTTCTGCCGTTCGTTGTAAATTCTTTGATGTTTCTAGTTTCTTCATGTAATTCTTGTAGAGCAGCATTTGCTTCAGCTGCTTTTTCTATCAGACTTAAATTTTCCTTCAAAAGTGTTTGGTTTTTCAAGAAAGTACTGTCTGCTGGTATCAACTGCTACACTTAATTTCATTTTCAGTTGAGAAATTTCTTTCAACAGCTCTTCTTCCCTTCTTCTTGCTGCAGCCAGTTGGACAGCACCTTCCGATAATTTCTGTAAGATGGATGATGCGGCAGGTGATGAATTAGTTTCTCCAGGATTTGCACAAAAACTGTCAGAAACAAATGAGTGGCCAGCTGGACTGCTGTGGTGAGGAGACTCAATACTTGTTGAAAAAACATTGGATGCCAGGAAATCCTCCAAATCCTTCCTTACTTTGGGGTTGCGTGTAGCATTTGGTTGGAGCTTGGCTACTCTCTTTTGCATTTTCTCAATTTCTTTCATGAGTTTTTTTTTCTGGGATATCTATACCAGTGAGCTGAAGCCACCACTGGGTCATGTGTTTGTACGTGGTGTACCTGGCTCTCGTTTCTTGAAAGCGTGAAGGTCCCTCAACAGTTGGAATGTTGGTGGCCTGTGTGGCGTTGATGGATGTCCTTCCAGCAGCTGCTGTCGACATAGTCCTTGAAGCGAAGACCCTAAACTTTCAGCGTCAATTTCAAGAGTCTCAGTCAAGAAAGCAGTCCTTTCATCACATGATGATAATTTCAAAGCCTTTTTTTCTGCCGACACAAGAAGATAACGCAGCCTGCTAGTGGAGCACTTGTTCCTTCTGAAAGAAGCTGCAGAAAAAAAAGCTGCAGTGTCATCGAAGGTCTTTCTGCCATCAGTCTTCAGGATGAGCAACTGAATCAGCAAGCGATTAGTCAGCTGAACTGCTGGAAGTGCTGGTCGACGCCCTTTCCCTGAGGCAAGGAAAACAGAGCGGAGTCTCTCGCGAACACTGGATCATCTGTTAAAATGTAAAACACACACAAAAAAAAGCATTATGTGTATAACAACTGTTTCAACAATTGAAACATCAGTAATATCACTGAGTGTATGGATGTCTACACCATGTGTGTTTATACATTAATCATGACATAATTTTAGCTGTATACATGGGGATGTTTTCTTGATTATGCAGTGTTTCTTTCAGTGAGAGAGAGAGAGAGAGAGAGTGAGTGGTGTGGTGGTGTGGTGTGTGTGTGTGTGTGTGTGTGTGTGCTGTGTGTGTGTGTGTGTGTGTGTGTGTGTGTGTGTGTGTGTGTGTGTGATGATCTGCATTTTATCTACATTTTCTTTCATAAACTTGATTATACATCGGTATGTCTTGTTTTCTGGTTGTCTCTTCATTGATATTTTGTTTAAAATTATTTTGTTTAAATGTGTAATATGTGATGCTGGTTATACTGGACGTATAAAAGTAAAATGTAATTTAACTGAATTTAAGTCTTTTTTTTCAAACACACACACATACAGTGACACACCCCTCTCTCTCTTTCTCTCTCTCTCACACACACACACACACACACACACACACACACACACAACACACACACACACAAAAACAAACACTGAAACAGGTACATTTACAAACATTAGTTAATGCGTACACCTGACAAAAAAAAAAAAGTACCCCCACCTTCATGCCCAACCCAAAAGACTGCATTTGTTCAAAAACTTCAATTGTTGCTTGCATGATTGTTTGACACAAAATAAGGTACATTTGACATGCGCACAAAAACAGTGTGTGCATTTGTAGGTGCCTGTGCTGAATGTGTGCGAGAGTGTATGTGTGTGTGTGGTGTGTGTGTGTGTGTGTGTGTGTGTGTGTGTGTGTGTGTGTGTGTGTGTGTGGTGTGTGCAATTTTATTAAATGCTTGATAATCATCCCAAATTTCCATAGAAATCCAAATATAAGGAATGCATTTCCCTTTTCCAGCCCACTAGATATTCATGATATCATAAACACTGATAATAATTATACTAATTTAAAAGACTTATGGACAGAAAAAGACAATAATTGTACAGCTAGAGGCGTGAAAAGAATATGAAAATGATAAACTCATAGTTAAATACACAAATCGTACTGTTTAGTGCTTTCACTTCAGTGTCAGGTGCTGCTTACGCAAAGGCTTGAACTTGAAACAGTTGAAGTCAGTATTAAACTGTCCAAGCAAGGGTTAACCGAAAAATAGTTGAACAATGGGTCTAACAACAATCGAATTGTATGAATTCGAACCGTAACAATTAATCCAGAAATAGGTCTGGGCCTACTTTCAATCAAGACTCCCGACTTCGTTGTAGTTGATCGTTCGAGTCAGTGAATGTCAATAATTGAGTTACTCCCCTTGGCATCACTCGATCGGCTACTAGTTTGTTGTTTTACGGACCGAAAAACACAACAATCCTACACACAAAAAAATACACTAGAAAGAAAAAAAAACATAAACTTTTCGATTACTAAAGACAAATGTGCTAGATAAGTCATTTATCAACGGTATTTGTTCAAACAAGTCACCAATACACTACTTCCGGTAGTACTCGAAATGATCGCGGCTAAACATTCTCAAGGTGGCCTGTTTTTATGCAAATAACTACTAATCTAAAGAAAAATACTGAATAAATTGTGATAGATAAACTTAAATCATACATAAGTGTTATAATAGACAATTCTTACCGAGTTCCTTGCGGAAAATCTCCAGATCTTGCTGTGCGAAGTTTGAGTCGATGCGCTCCATCTTTCGTGTTGAATCAACATGTGCCGGGAAGGAATGTGTTCTCACAAGACGCATGTTTTGATTGGCTGAATTAACTAGGACAAGCCATGAATACATTAACCTCGTACCTCATTCGAAAGGGTACGGCTTGTACTTCATTCCGACACCATGAAACATGCATTTTAAATCGTTTTTTCCGTCCGAAATTCACAAAAATCGGCATGGATGTGACTTTACTTCATCCTGTGATTTCATTAGACCAGCATTCGATTTTCCCCCAGACCCGTTAAATCTACGTTTAATTCCCTTTATTTTGATACCAGATACATGTGTGAGTGTTGTCTGTACCATTTAATCTTTGGTAGGGAAGCGCAGTGTGTCAAAAACCGACTCGACACAGAATCGCCAGGGCGCTGGACACGGACCGAAGTGAGCTGAACACACACCTCATTCTCTCTTAGATATTTATTTCTTCACACATCATTCACACTTAAACAACAACACTCGATGAAAAGAGGAAAGATTGAACTTTATTTTGACATATTTTTCAAAGCAAAACATTAAAAATCAAACCCATACGGCTGCATTGAAAATCGGCAAAATCAGTGGAAAAGGCAAGATGATTGCAGCGCTGGGGCTTGGCTGCCTACCTACTAACACACAGTATCTCATCATCACCTACATGAAACCTAGTATCTCACCATTCAACAATTTCAGTACAGCAAAAAAACGATTGAGGTGGCTTACCTTTTAATCGTTAGCAATTAAGCTTCATTTCATGGAAGTCATTTCAAGCTAGCTATGGTAGCATCACCATATTTAAGTCATTTAATTTCACATGATCATGGAGCGTTGTTACTGAAGAGGTGGATGATCCATTCAAATAACCACATTTTGCATTCTTGATTAGGTGCAAATTAATTCCTATCTTTAACTCTCTTTCTTGTTTCTTTTTGTTGTTGTTGTTGATTTGTATGTAGCAAGAACCAGGAGGAAGCGAAGCTGCATTGATTTGGAGATGGCTAATGAACCAAAAGACCCATCTTTCACAAATGGTGTCTCAAGCACGTCAGCATCTGAATTCCACTGTCAGACACACACACCTGGCTTGCACAAATAACATGTGTTCAAAGTGAAGAAATTTACACACGTAACTTGGTAGTCAGTCCTATATCTGCATGATTTTTCCATTCAAAAGAGTTAAAAAAAAACTTGCTGTCCAACCACAGCAGCCTGTTAAGCTGAAGGCAGAGTTTGGAAAACAAAACAATATTGGCAGTCATACACAAAAATCGGGGGACCGGAATAGCTCCGTTGGTAGAGCACCGGGACTCTAATCTTGGGGTTGCGGGTTAGAATCTCCACCGAGCCGTTTCGGTACAGGGAGATTTTTCCCTCAGAGTTAACATTTGTGCTGACTCACACTTCCCATACAGTCCGAATGAGGCTTATAAACCAAGGTTCCGTGTGTGAACGCACGCATAAACTCTTGCACACACATAAAATCCCATCATCAACTTTCAGAAGAGAAGGGCCATTTGGCCATTGGTATGGATGACACGTTACACATAGTGTGCATCTTCCCCAAAGTTGGAGTATGGCTGCCTTAATGGCAGGATAAAAAAAACGGTCATACACACAAAAATCCATTCCCTATACAGGGGTTGTCCGCTGGAGAATCAGTCTGCATATGCAGAAGAAGAAGAACACACAAAATCAAAACTCATCTATTAGTAGTCACTGTCTTGGCGATCATACACAAAAGCAAACTCATTTATCAGTAGTCATTATCTGGCAGTCATACATAAAAGCAAACTTCATTTATTAGCAGTCACTATCTTGGCAGTCATACACAAAAGCAAACTCATTATTAGTAGTCATTCTGGGGAATTTGTGAATTATATCACCGTTAAATTTGGCAATGAAATACGTAGAGTTCAAAATGACCAGTCCACTTTTTAAGGATTCATTTAGTTCCTTCCACTGAAATTTCAATGACTTTCCAGGGTTTGTCAAGATTCCCATCTAATTTCACACCCACAGGCCCTGACACCAGTTTGCACACATGACTTAGCTAGAGCTGTCACTTTTTGTCATAGCGACGAGATGGTTACATACCACAAGTGTAAACTACCACTCAAGAACTTCATCTAGAAAGGTTCTTTCTGACTTTTTTTTCAGTTTGTTGTATTCATCATATTTTCACCTAATGTGCATAAAATAAGGTGAATTTGTAAGGGTAAAACAGGTTTGCTCTTAATGCGGCGCCCAACATATCACAGCCAGTGCACATGGTCAAAAATCCATGACAGACTTGAGACTGCCCTGCAACCTATGGTTTGTACTACTATGACGAACAGAGGCGGAGACTACACCCATTACACACTACTCACCCTGTCCAGGGCTGGAATGGTGCGCTTGGCCATAATGGAGCGATAGCGGAACACGATGTGCACAGACAGGAATATGGCGATGGAGTCGTAGCAGTCCGAGTGTACTCCTCCATTTGTTTCTGAGAGCACACATAAACGTGTCATGGTTAGGTCAAGACAATCTGCTGTGTACTTCACTGGTTCTGAAACCAAACACTGAAGCAGTGTTGCATGTTATGACAGTCTATATATATACATGATTTTTAAACCAAACCATGGCTTTGATGTGTACTTTATTTGTTTCTCGAACAAAAACGCCAGTGTGTCATCTTTTCAGTCAAAAATTAAAAGCAATCTATGTGTGCACTTCCAGATTCCCAAACCATATACTAGCATGTAATGTTTGGACATCTGTCATCAGTTTCATCGTCCATATGTGTGTGTGTGCGTGTGTGCATGCGTGCATTGCGTGCGTGTGCGCTGTGTGTGTGGTGTGTGGTGTGTGTGTGTGTGTGTGTGTGTGTGTTGTGTGTGTGTGTGTGTGTGTGTGTGTGCGTGTGTGGTGCAGTGTGTGTGTGCGCACGCGCGTGTGCATGCACGAATGTATGTGTGCATGCGTGCATACGCAGTGCATGCGTGCGCATGAGTACACCAAAGATGAAGGGATGTCTCTGACAACCTGAACTCCTTCATCAACCCTTACCCCCCAATCTACACATTCCATATCAACAACACAACAAAGAGCCACATGACCAGACAGCCCCTCACTCACCAGGAACATGGAGAGGGTTTTGCCAAAGATGGCGTCAAATAGAGACTGGGCGCCGGTGCCAGACACGATGAAGAAGTCGCAGATGAACAGGTACTCCCGGCAGCAGTTGTCCATGAGGGCAAAGTGCAGGCTGCGGAACAGCGTCTCCAAAGGAGTACTGCACACACAAACACATGCACCCACGCCTCTCTTAGTTTGGTTTCAGGGCATTTCTTTGCCTGTCCACATACCATGGAGAACAGGTTTCCATACTGAAAGAGGACACATCCACACTATTCCTGTCCTGCAAAGGAAACTAACAAGAAAAACAGTGTCTATGTAAACAGAGCCATTAATGAAATAGTAGCTAGACTATTCACATCTTTACAGTGGATAAAAGGGTGTAGTGCAGAGAACACATGCTCTCTGTCTTTCACAAGACATACTCGCACATGTGTTACATACACACACACTTACTTACTCCTCTTGCTCTCCACTGCTCTCCCTCCCTCCACCCTGATTTTGTCCCTCTCCTGTCTTTGCTCAGCTCCTCTCTCCTTATCTCTTTTCTCTCATACCACATGCAAAAACGTGCATGCACACATGCGCGCACACACACACACACATACAAAACACAATATACTCTCTCTCTCTCAAACATAGACACATACACCCCACACACACACACACTCACACATTCTTGCTCTCTTTCTCTCTCTCTCTTTCACACACACACACACTACACATATACACACTCTCTCTCTCTACACCACAGACATACATTCTCTCTCGCTCTTCTCTTACACACACAAATTCTCTCTCTCGCTCTTTCTCTCTAACACACACAAACTCTCTCTCTCTTTCTCTCTCTCTAAACACACATACTCTCTTTCTCTCTCTCTCTAAAACAAAATAATACACACCACTGTCTCTCTCTCGCTCTCTCTTTCTACAAAACACACACAACATACACTCTGTCTCTCTCTCTCTCGCTTTCTACAACACACACACACACACTGTCTCTCTGCTGTTCTCGCCTTCTCTCTTTTCTACAAAACACACACACACACACCACACACACACAACACACACACACACACACAACTCTGTCTCTCTTCTCTCTTGCTCTCGCTTCTACAACACACACCACACTTGTCTCTCTCCTTCTCTCTTTCTACAAAACACACACACACACACACACACCACACACACACACACACAACACACACACACACCTCTCTCTCTCTCTCTGTCTCTCTCCTTCTCTCTTTCTAAAACACACCACACATACACGCATGCAAGCACACATCCTGTACCCTGGTCTCATTCTTCGCTGCTGCATGCGGCACAATAACAGGAGCCTCCAAATCAGCGCTGAGGACGTTGCCGCGGGTCACCCAGGGTGAACACTGTGGACCTGTTCTTCAGCTGGGCTTGTTGGAGAAAAAGCTTGCCCAAGGTCAAGGTCAATGCACAACGCAAGATCACAACATCGAAAGGGCTACTGAAGTAAAACTTGCCGACACATTACTACTCTCGTCTTCTCTCTTCTTTCGTTTCTGAATGCTCTCAATGCATGTCTTCTCTCATCATAAATCAAATTCCTTCATTCACCAGAAACACGTATGTAATACTAGAAAGCAGTAGAAATGCCAACTGTATGTTATCATTGAATTATCATATACAAATGAATGGCAGTAATCACTTTTCATGGACTAAACGGAATGACCAATAACTGTAGCTGTGATTGTTATAATGGCAACATGAAAATATGACCATTTGTACATGCACTTTGGGGATTTATTTCTTTTACTACAATTAGTAGACTACGGTGTTCAACTGATCATTAAGTTAATTATTTTCACTGTTCTGTGATTCTTTCATTTTTTTTTTTTGTCATGCATGCATAAATCAAGAATCTACAAATGTATATGCTGGTACATAATTCAAAGAATGTTCTAATTTTTCATGTGTATCTTAAAAACAGACTGAAAATGAAGAAAAACACATGTACACATACACTCACATTAACATGACAAGGGCATAACCACACCACACACACACACACACAACCACACACACACACACGCACACACATACAAACACACACATACACCACACATGCACACACATACACTCCCTCTCTCTCTCCTCTCTCTCTCTGTGCAGAAGTCATATGTGCAGATTTTTGCCCAGAAGCTACTATAACAATCAACCTCCCCCTCATCTTCACCTCTGTATCCAACTCCCTCCCTCCCATACCAGCACACACCCCCTCCCCCACCCCCCCATCCCCCACCACTCAAAGGAGCGACAGCAGACAGAGGATATTCTTTTTTGGCAGTGTCCTCCACCCCCATCAGGTTTTTTTTCGTCCCTGCTGGCCACCTCTTCAAACTGAAAACACACAACACACGAACAGCGCTACAATCAACATCAGCAATTCACACCCCTGCATCACTCTCCCTCTTCCACGTACTGTTCTAACGCTGAATGAATCCACCTCAGTCACTTCCTAACTAATGCAGTTCCTTATAAATTCATCAAATTTCTTTTTCAAGGGTTAATCTGCAATG
>JADBJO010026080.1:5000-22950 GCA_016801955.1 Conus betulinus | reverse complement strand
TAGAGGAAAATGAAGAAGAGGAAATGAGGAGGAGGAGGAGGAGCAGGAGGAGGAGGAGGAGGAAGGAGAAAGCGAAAGAATTAGTAGCAGTAGTAGAAGTTTCAGAAGAAGGAGAAGTAGAGGAAGATGAGGAGGAAAAAGAGGAAGGGGAGAAGAAGAAGAAGAAGAAGAAGAAGAAGAGAAGAAGAAGAAGAAGAAGAAGAGAAGAAGAAGAAGAAGAAAAGAAAGAAGAGCAACAGCAATGGCAACAACAATAACGACAACAACAACAATAGACAACTCCAATAATCAATATTAAGTGGACTTCCTGATACCTAAATGAAACAAAAGAAGCCAACCCATTACCTGAAAGGTCAACTGTCAGTTGCCAAATTCAAATATGACCGGAAGGTTGAAACATATTCAGGTGATTCCACCGAAAGATAAACTTTGTTCCTCTTGCGCGCGCGCACGCGCGCGCGCTCACACACACACACACACTCTCACACGCACGCACGCATGGCGCGCGCACACGCACACACACACGCACACAAACGCACACACACACACACACACACACACACACGTACATGGACAGGCACACACACACACACACACACACACACACACACACACACGCACGCACGCACGCACGCACGCACGCACGCACGAACGCACGCACGCACGCACGCACGCACACACAATTGACACCAAGCACGAGAGAGGAGAGAGAGAGAGAGAGAGAGAGAGAGAGAGAGAGACAGACAGACAGACAGACAGGACAGAAGACAGAATGACAGAAGACAGAACGACAGAGAGAGAGAGAGAGAGAGAGAGAGAGGAGAGGAGGAGAGGAGAGAGAGAGAGAGAGGGACAGAGGCAGAGACAGACAGACAGACAGACTGGACAGAGTTTTGCTAAGTTTCAAAAACTATTTTACAGACAAAATTCTTACAACAGAAAACATATGTTTCCGCTCTCGTATACAGGCAGGAAGAATGGAAAAACAAACACGTCCGCTGCCCCCCGCGGGAGATTCGTGCTGGCCACAACTAAATCACAGCCTGCACGGACAATGGCCACTGTCAGAGTGGATTGCAGTTAGGACAAGAGATCCCCTCGGGAAATGGAGGATGGGAAGGTCACAGGAATACTTCTCATAGATTCCAATGAAGTTTGGAGAGACAATAACTGGTTACAGTGGATACCAGCATGGGCGAAGGAAACGTCTCGTGAGAGTGGATAAAGTTTGAACAAAAAAAACAAAATGTGAACAAAGAAAAACCCCTGATGGACAGAGGTGAACCTTGGATTACAGTTTGGACAAAGTAAAACCTGGACAAATTGGATTACAGTTACCAGCCGCCTTGACAATATGGTTAGCCTCACACACTCCCGGCTGCGAAGTCGTGTGTTCAATTCCCATCAGAGCCATGTGGGGTTTTTTTTTTTTCTGACCCGACTTGCTCCTGTCCTGAGTTGTGGTCGCTACAGGCTCAGTGGAGAAGATTGGGACCACACACAATGGAGTTTCCTCCACCAAATGGATGTATCTCTGAGCGTATTACTCAAATTTCCTGGCCAAGACTGCAGGTGTATGTATCCCTTAGGAGAGTGTAACCCTGTTATGCAGCCTCAGACCAATTGAAAATCCATTGCATCATCTTCATGATCGTCATTCTTATCGATCGGCATTTAAGAACAGCCTCACATTCTGTGGTTCTTAATGCCCTGTTGTCATGGTGACCTCAGTTTCGATGTCCTCTCGCGTCTATGGCCTTAGTTTAATTCCGCTGGGGTCACCGGTATCTGAAATTTCACAGGGGCTGTCATTGAACGGACGTGGTGGCTCCCTCCGGAGGGAGAGCTCACTCACGCCGGCTCCGCGACTAAGCAATTATTGTCGTCAGTAGGGGGCTTAGTAGGTTGTGTCCTGCGTATGTTATATCAGAACAGGCGCCACTGAACAACAACCGAAGTGACACGGCAGCAGTGCAGTGTCTCCGCCGGGTGGGTTGCCTCTCGACGACATAACACAGACTGCTCCCTGTGGATTGCCGGTGCTGGGGCTGAGGCGGGCTGAGCCGGGCTGTGGCTGTGGACGGGGGACTGGGAGTGAGCGGCGTGGGGTGACTGCCACTGATGTGGCACAGAAGACAGGACATCGAAACAAAGGAAAGCCCTTGACAGTTGGATTCCAGTTGGAGAGAGCTGAAAACCTGTTACAATGGGTTACAATTTGTTTCATATAGTTGGAGAGAGGCGAATACCTGTTACAATGGGTTACAATTTGTTCAGACAGTTGGAGAGAGGTGAATACCTGTTACAATGGGTTACAATTTGTTCATACGGTTGGAGAGAGGTGAATACCTGTTACAATGGGTTACAATTTGTTCATACGGTTGGAGAGAGGTGAATACCTGTTACAATGGGTTACAATTTGTTCATACAGTTGGAGAGAGGTGAATACCTGTTACAATGGGTTACAATTTGTTCATACGGTTGGAGAGAGGTGAATACCTGTTACAATGTGTTTACAATTTGTTCATACGGTTGGAGAGAGGTGAACACATGTTACAATGTGTTACAATTTGTTCATACGGTGGAGAGAGGTGAACACCTGTTACAATGGGTTACAATTTGTTCATACGGTTGGAGAGAGGTGAATACCTGTTACAATGTGTTACAATATTGTTCATACGGTTGGAGAGAGGTGAATACCTGTTGTTACAATGGGTTACAATTTGTTCATACAGTTGGAGAGAGGTGAATACCTGTTACAATGGGTTACAATTTGTTCATACGGTTGGAGAGAGGTGAAATACCTGTTACAATGGGTTACAATTTGTTCATACGGTTGGAGAGAGGTGAATACCTGTTACAATGGGTTACAATTTGTTCATACGGTTGGAGAGAGGTGAATACCTGTTACAATGGGTTACAATTTGTTCATACGGTTGGAGAGAGGTGAATACCTGTTACAATGGGTTTACAATTTGTTCATACGGTTGGAGAGAGGTGAATACCTGTTTACAATGGGTTACAATTTGTTCATACGGTTGGAGAGAGGTGAACACCTGTTACAATGGGTTACAATTTGTTCATACAGTTGTTGGAGAGAGGTGAATACCTGTTACAATGGGTTACAATTTGTTCAAACAAAACCCTCTGCCAAAATGGAGTTCATTTTATAGAGAAGGGGAGCACTGTTGTTATCAGCTCAAGTTTGGACACTGGAGGATTTCTGTAACAAGGAATTACGGTTTGGAGATTTAAGATCTCTTTATTTCAATTGATGCACGGTTTGGACAGAGGAATGGCACCCCACTCTCAGAGTAGATCACATCGTGGGCTTAGACAACCTGTTGCATTGGTCAGATATGTGAACAGAGAAAGAAAGAAAGAAAGAAAGAAAAAGAAAAAGAAATCCAATAAAACTTCAGAATGGATTGTGTCGCAGACAAAGACAGCGGGACAGTGCAGAACTCTTTCCTGCTGCTTCATGGCTCTCGGAACTGGAACAAACCTGAACAGGCAACATTTGTCACCGAAAGGATTCCTAACTTGTATAGAGAAGACCGAGCACACTTTGGATCAGAAATAGTTGGTCAACGCAAAGGAGGAGCACTGTTAGGGCCTGATTTTGAAGTGTGCATGACAAAGAGGTGTATATCAGAAACAGACGGCAGTTTGCACAGTCGCTGGAGTGTAATCGCCAGAACAAACAAACAAAAACAAAACAAAGCAAAACAAAACAAAACAAAACGGACTGTAGTTTTATGAAGCGAAGGGCTCATCTCAAACGAATTCTGGATTTACAGTTTGCTAGTAGACAGCTCTAGACAGACACGTAATGTAAAACGAATAGAAAATAGGTCTTGTAAGACAGGGATCGAGGCTTTAATAGTGAAAAAAAAAAAAAAATAAAAACCTCCTACTTGAAATGAACGTTAACAAGCCGGCATAAAGAAGACTTTGTGCGAAAGAACACCGACGGGTGGTCTGGACTTCAACGCAGTGCACCCGTGTCCTGCAGAGAATCATTCTAGTGAGTGGTCTGTCCAACAAAGAACCCAGACAGGTTCCATATGTTGTGTCCTGAGTCCTATCCGGCCCCCTGGGCTCCATAGTCAGAAGAAGAACCAGGTGCCCAGAGGAAGCTTAAGACGAAAGAGTGTGTGGGTAAAATGAGGATGTTGGCAGTGGCAACAAGGCCACACGCCATAATTGCGATGTTGCTCAAAAACACTACGTAAGCCATGTAAGCGTTTGTTTGTTGTGTGTGTGTTTTTTTTTTTTTTTTAGGCCTACCTGAAACCAGAATTTAATGTTGAACTGATAATGTATCAAAAGAACAACACCCACCAATTATTTCCCTTGTTTTGTGGGGGGGTCTTCACCGGTGAAATCACAAAGAATCTTCAAACACATGACCTTCCCCTTAGTTGACGGCATAGTTTAGGCCTTTGCACTCACCCGTCACCAATAATCCCATTTCTTTGATTGTAATCTGTCTGCTTGGAAGCACCTGGATTGTACCTTGATGGGTATATGAAAGAAAATGAGGAGAATCAACTTTCAGACACAATAAAAACAGTCTAACGGCGCCAGTCTATAAATACTCGATTCCTTGAGCAAGGCCTTGGCGCATGATTTTTTGGGTGTACAGCCACTGATAACATCAAGCTGCGAACTGAATGGTTTGCCACCGAGCCAGTAAGTCTCACCCCCGCTCCCCTTTACACGTCCCCCACACAAAACTACCCCACCCACAGCCTCCACGAAACCCCACTGTGTACACACATCCCCCCCCCCCACACACACACACACACCTTTAACCCAGTGGTGTGACGATGTGCCAGCAGACTCCAGCACTGGAATCTCAGGATCCATTCAACGAAACTCATTGGATCTGGACTATGAAAGGACAACATAAACAACATCAAAACAAACGACAACGTCGATGATGATGATGATGGTGATGATGATGACGACGACGACGACGATGATGATGATGATGATGATGATGATGATGATGATGATGATGATGATGATGGTGATAATGATGATTATGACGACGATGATGATGATGATGATGATGATGATGATGATGATGATGATGATGACGGTGATGATGATGACGACGGTGATAATGATGATTATGACGATGATGATGATGATGATGATGATGATGATGATGATGATGATGATGATGATGATGCTGTTGCTGTCGCTGCTGCTGCTGCTGCTGATGATGATGGTGACGATGACGATGATGGTGATGAAGATGCTGCTGTTGCTGGTGTGCTTGTGCTGCTACTGCTGCTGCTAATGATGATGATGATGATGATGATGATGATGATGATGATGATGATGATGATGATGACGACGACGACGACGATAATGATGATACATTAATTCTGATATCGAGCACAAACAATGAAACCAAGACAAGATAGTGTCTTAACAGCATGCAAATTCAACAAATGAAAATGGCATTTTGCCATCTGTGTTGTTTTTCAGTGGCATTAAATAATTGAGCATTATTTCTCATATGCTCCTGCAGTTCGGCAACTTTCCTATCAAACACCGATTCTCCATTAAGGACCGCCGTTGTGATTGAAAGCAAGACGGACCGGAAGTGCTCGCCCAGCAAGTGGGGTAACTTGTCCCGACCTACGCTCTTCAGCACGAAACACACACACACACAACACACACACACACCACACACACACACACACACACACACACACACACACACACACACACACACACACACACACACATATACACACACAGACGCGCGCACACACACACACACACACACACACACACACACACACACACACACACACACACACACACACACACACACACACACACACATATACACACACACAGACGCGCGCACGCGCGCACGCACGCACGCACGCACGCACGCACGCACGCACGCACGCACTGCACACACACACACACACACACACACACACACACACTCCTCACTCTCTCTGTCTCTCTTATTCGCTGTGTGAGTGTGTGTGTGTGTGTGTGTGTGTGTGTGTGTGTGTGTGTGTGTGTGTGTGTGTGGTGGTGTATGTGTGTGTGTGTGTGTGTGTGTGGTGTGTGTGTGTGTGTGTAGAGATAGATAGATAGATAGATAGATAGATAGATAGATAGATAGATAGATCGATCGATCGATCGATCGATCGATCGATCGATCGATGGATGGATAGATAGATAGACAGGTGGAGAGGTAGATTTGCTAGCTAGCTAGCTAGATAGACAGACACATAGATAGAAACACAGATACATAGATAGATATAGATAGATATCAGTCTGTTGTGTTATCTGTGTTCATTATCGTCGTAATTTTTTTGTTCTCCATTATCAATGTCACTTGATATAATTGTTCTGCAGTCCAACCATTGTCAAGCATCAGGTGCTTGGTGTGCGTTATTTAAAACCTGAGGCCTGCTATCATCATACGTCAATTCACTATCATTGCAATAGTTATGGACAAACTATGGACAGAACCACAATGCTCCACACCACATCCATTCAGAATTTTCGGATATAAGAGGTGCAGTCTGCGTTGTTGGTCAAACATATCCACAAATTTCGTGTGAACTCTTCCAAATTTGGTATGTGACTCATTACCATAGTGGACACACAAATGAGGGAATCACTTTGATGCTAAAAAATTGCATTTGGCGCATTTTGATGCGATCTGGCTTAGGAAATGATGTTAGAATTTCAAGAGAATCAAACGCGCGCCTCGCCGTTGGTACTCATAGAGATTAAATAAAACACCGTGCTTTCTGTCAGCCGAAACAGCTCGGTTGGGTGAGAGTTAGACTGAAGATCTATAGGTTCCTTGTTCGATCCAGAGTTTAGACATTTTCTATTTCATTTTTTATCGCCGGATTTGAGAGTGGATCTTGCTAAGGTGGAATTAAGGGGTGGGGGGTGAGGGAATGCAGGGGATGAGGGACGAGAGGGAGGGAGGGTGGGCGAGGGAGAAGAAGGGGCAGGGGAAGAACAGGAGGGACAACAGGGGACGACCTCGGGGGGGGGGGGGGGGGGGTAAGAAGAAGGAGGCGAGGGGAAGATATGAGAAGAGAGGGGGAAGTGGGAGGGAAAGGTTGGGGAAACCGGGGGGGAGGACGAAACAGTGAAGAAAGAGGGGGGGGGGGTAGATTAGGGGGGGGGGCATGAAGGAGAGGGTTGGGGGAACAAGGGGAGGGTAGGGGGGAAAAGGGAAGAGGGGGGCGAGGGGGGGGGGGGGTTCGGAGAGGAGAGGGAAGGGAGGAGATGGGGAGGGGGAAGGGGAAGGGTTGCTGGGTGAAGAAGGGGCGGGCAGTGACTTGTTATGAAGCAAAAGGTTTCAGGTCAATTGTGTGATGATATCTTTAGAATGAGAAGCTTATGGTATACGAATGATTCACATTAAAAAAAAGACACGCAGCTTGGCTAAGATAAATAGTAACAGAAACAACTGGTTTCCATGTTCTTCTTTCTCTTCCTCCCTTCTTTCTTGGAGTCTTCGTACATCGTTTCCTTCATTTTAAACATTTTTCGCCCCTTCTTTTTCCTCCGTTTCATTTCTTGATTATCTCTCCTCTCTTCTTTCTTCCTTCATTTTCACCTTCCTTCCTTCTCTTATCTTCACCTTCTACCTCGCTTCTTCTTCTTTCCTTGTTTGTACTAACCCAGGTCTTATAGATCAGGGAGTACTTTACGAATGGGAACGAAGAAATGCTGTGTGTGTGTGTGTGTGTGTGTGTGTGTGTGTGTGTGTGTGTGTGTGTGTGTGTGTGTGTGTGTGTGCCTGTCTGTCTGTCTGTCTGTCCGTCCGTGGTCATAATGTATTCCACTTGCTTCCAGACAAAACGGCTGGACCGATCTTTCTGAAAATTTGTAGGTATGTTCATTATGGGTCATGGATGATGCCCAATGTTTTATTTTACCAGAATAGCCGGTAATAACGGCTATGAATGATAATTTTGTTATGCACAGTTTAAGCATAAGTAGTTTAAGTGTAACCAGATTTTGTAAGCTCCTCGGTAGTATAGTGGATAGTGAACTTAAAAAAAATGGGGGTGCTAATGAAGATGAAGAAAGTGGGAACGTAAAAATTAAGAAAATATAAAACAAATATGAAAAACCCTTCACTAGCTGCATGAGAGAACCATCATAATCCCTCTCGAAAACAGATCTGCTATATCGCATGCTCCTAAGCTTTCGTCCGCTGGATCGGACTCATCAGGGAGACACTGCTGATTGTGTCTGTGCTCTTGGCGTCACATAAAAATACACACACACACACACACACACACACACACACACCACACACACACACACACACACACACACACACACACACACACACACACACACACACTATATATATATATATATTTTTTTTTTTTTTTGTACTACTACTTACTGGGAGTACGTTTATATGCTTTGCATTTTGTATTTATTCGTTTGCTTTTCTTTCTTCTTCTTCTTTGCGGACAGATGGACATGCTATAGTAGCCTGGCTAAGGATGAAGAAAACAGATGGCTCTGAATAGCGGAGAAGTGGGGTTGGTTCGGGGGCAAAGCGGTAAGGTTTAAAAAAAATCCAATTATGGTAGCAAAACTGGTGAGGTGATGTGGAACGGGCGGCGATCTAAGGGGAAAGGTAGGGGAGGTGGAGGAGGTGGGGGGGGTAGGGTGGGGGGTGGGTGGGTAAGAGGGTAAAAGTTTTTGCATAGCAACCGCAGTTTCCATTGTTGTTCGATGAAGAAGGGGAAAGACAGTATGCCACTGAGTCACCAGATTATCAACAAGGGCTGCCAGCATGTAACCAACTCTTCAAGACTCCCTGACCATGGCATTGAACAGGAACTTGCTGGTTGTCCACATGCATCTCTCTCTCCAAGACTTCCTGTCCCTGGCCATTGTACAGTATTTTGATGGTTGTTGACATGTTATCTCTCTGTCCACGACTCCCTATTAATGGCCGTTGTACAGTAGCTTGCAGGTGTGACATACATTTATCTCTCCAAGAATCAATGTCTATGTCCATTGTACGATAGCTTGCAGGTGCTGACATGGATTTATCTCTCCGACTCTCTGTTAATGGCCATTATACAGTAACTTGCTGGTGTTGATATGTTAATTATCTCTCCAAGACTCCTGTTAATGGCCGCTGTACAGTAGCTTGCAGATGCTGACATGCATTTATCTCTCCAGCACTCAATTTCTATGGCAGTAGCTTGCTGAATCTCTATGGCCATCGTACAGCAGCTTGCAGGTGCTGACATATATTTATCTCTCCTAGACTCCCTGTTAATGGCCGTTGCACAGAGTAAAGGGAAAGCGGGCATCCCTCAGGCAGACTGAAGATGTCCTGGACAGGCAGCATACGGTACAGGATGGCTTACGTTTCTCTCTATACCATGTGACGCATGACTTGAGGACAGAGGACTGCGGCGATTTCAAGTGTCCGTCATGAAGCCTTGAGTCCAACTGTCACAGGACAAACATCACAATCTTACTGTCAAAACGTGTCTGTCACGACACCTAGATTTCAACTGTCACAGGACAAACATCACACATCTTACCTGTCAAAAACGTGTCTGTCACGACACCTAGAATTCAACTATCACAGGACAAACCATAGAACATCTTACCTGTGTAAAACGTGTCTGTCACGACACCTAGATTTCAACTATCACAGGACAAACATCACACACACATCCTAAAACGTCAAAAAAACGTCTTCCTCTAAAGATAAAATCCAGTTTGTAAAACCACGTGCGTGAACCTGGTTAGCGTCGCCGACTCCCGTCTGGGAAGTCCTGGGTTCGATCCCATCAGAGCCATGAGTGATTTTCTGCCCTGCCCGGACGGCCCATCCGCAGCAGAGTTGAGTTTGCTATGGGCTCACTTGGGGAGACTGGGACCACACAGTCGAATTTCATACACTATAGTGGATGCATCTCTAAGAGTGTCGTTAATAAACAACACTGCAGGTGTCTGTATATCGGGGCCTGATTGACGCCGGGATATATTATGAAAGTAAGGGGGCGTAGAATACAGTCTTTTCATGCAGTCGCAGACCGGAGTGAAAATCCGTGGCATCATCTTCATCATCGACATCCTCATTCTCATCAATCAGCATTAACAGTCTCAAATTCTGTGGCCCTTAATGCCCTGCTCTAATAGCGACCTCAGTTTTGAATTCCTCTCCAGGTCTATGGCCTTGGTTTGAATCCAGCAGGGTCACAGGTATCGGTGAGTTCAACTGGGGCTGTCGTTGGACGGACGTGGTGGCGCCCTCTGGAGGGAAGTCTCATTCACGCCCGGCTCCGCGACTAAGCAAGAATATTGTCGTCAGTAGGAGGCTTAGTAGGCACGGTGTCCTGCGTAGATTGGATCGGAACAGGCGCCACTGAACACCGCGGAAGTGACTCGGCAGCAGTGCAGTGTCTCCTTCGGTGGGTTTGCCTTCTGACGGACTTGACATTGGCTGCTTCCTGGGGATTGCCATGTGCTGGGGCTGGGCGGGCCGGGCTGGGCCCGGCTGTGGCTTAGTAGATGGGGTGGTGGGGGGGGGGAGGAGGGATGGGGATGGAATGAATGACATGAGTGTAGTGCCACTGAGGTGGCACATAACTTGTACAGCATAAAAAAAAATGAGTGGACCTACCCCGTTGCACTGGTGGTTTGGAGCCCAGAGCAGTCGCAGTACAGTGCAACAGGAGTAGGTCCATGCAGCCCTCATACTGTGCAGCCATCACACCGTGCAGCCATCACACCGTGCAGCCATCACACCGTGCAGCCATCACATCGTGCAGCCATCACACCGTGCATGCCATCATCACCGTGCAGGCCATCACACATCGTGCAGCCATCACCGGCAGCCACCGTGCAGCCATCACACCCGTGCGCATGCAGTGCCATCATACATCGTGCAGCCATCACAACACCGTGCAGCCATCAAGCCATCAACATGCATGTGCCCATCACACCGTGCAGCCATCACACCGTGCAGCCATCATCACATACCGTGCAGCCATCATCACCATGCAGCCATCACACCCGTGCAGCATCACACACCGTGCAGCCATCACACCGTGCAGCCATCATACCCGTGCAGCATCATCATCACACTGTGCAGCCATCACACCGTGCAGCCATCACACCGTGTGCAGCCCATCACACCGTGCAGCCATCATCCATCACAACCGTGCAGCCATCACACGTGTGCCATCACACCATCAAGCCATCACACCGTGCAGCCATCATCCATCAACACGTGCAGCCATCACACCTGTGCAGCCATCACACCGTGCAGCCATCACACCGTGCAGCCATCATACCATGCAGCCATCATACCATGCAGCCCATCACACACCGTGCAGCCATCATACCATCCGGCAGCCATCAGCCAACACCGTGCAGCCATCACACCGTGTGCAGCCATCACACCGTGCAGCCAATCCATACCTACCGTGCAGCCATCATCCATCACCATGCAGCAGCCATCACACCGTGCAGCCATCCATACACGTGCAGCCATCACAGCACATGCAGCCATCCATCCATCCACCGTGCAGCCATCACACATGCATCATCACCGTGCAGCCCATCCATCACACCGTGCAGCCATCACACCGTGCAGCCATCATCCATCACACCGTGCAGCCATCACATACCGTGCAGCATCACACCGTGCAGCCATCATCCATCACCATCACACGTGCAGCCATCATCCATCACAGACGTGCAGCCATCACACAGTGCAGCCATCATCCATCACACCTGTGCAGGCCATCATCCATCCAACCATCACCGTGCAGCATCACACCGTGCAGATCATCCATCACACCGTGCAGCAGCCATCAGCCATCACACCGTGCAGCCATCATACCGTGCAGCCATCACACCGTGCAGCCATCCATCCACACCGTGCAGGCCATCCATCACAACCGTGCAGCCATCACATCCGTGCAGCATTACATCCATGCAGCCATCATCCATCACAGCGTGCAGCCATCAGCCATCACATCATCCGTGCACCGTTGCACCATCACACCGTGCAGCCATCATTCCGTGCATCACAACCGTGCAGCCATCATACCGTGTGCAGCCATCATACCGTGCAGCCATCACACCGTGCAGCATCATCACACACCGTGCAGCCATCACACACCGTGCAGCACATTATACGTGCCAGCCATCCCAGTCACCGTGGCAGCCATCATCACCATCATGCAAGCCATAGCCATCACCATCAGCATCACACGTGTTGCAGCCATCATCATCACGTGCAGCCATCACACCGTGCAGCCATCATCCATCACACCGTGCAGCAATCCCCATCATCCACCGTGCAGGCCCATCACACCATGCAGCATCACATCGTGCAGCCATCCAACCGTGCAGCCATAACACCGTGCAAAGCCATCATCCATCACCGTGCAGCCATCACCCCTCAGCCAAACCGTGCAGCCATCATTAAACCGTGCAGCCATCACACCGTGCAGCCCCATCACACCGTGCCTCAGCAGCCATCCACACCGTGTGCAGCCATCACCCGTACCGTGGCCATCACCGTCACACACGGTGCCACTCCATCACACCGTGCAAGCCAACATACCATCGAGTACCATCACAGACATGTGACCGTTGCAGCCATCCACACACCGTCAGCCATCACAACCGTGCCTACGCTATCATCCAGTTGCATGCAGCCATCACACTCTGTGCAAGCCAATCACATACCGTGCAGCCATCATCCATCACATCTGCACAAACCACCGTGCAGCCACATCATCCCAGCACACTACCGTGCTGCGGCCAATCAAATCATCGTGCAGCCATCACACCGTGCCATGACCATCACATCCACACAACCGTGGCAAGCCCATCACCGCATCCACATCGTGTTTAGGCACAGCATCCCGTGCAGCCATGCACCCAGTGCCTAGCACCCATACAGCAATTAACACACCGATGCAGGCCATTCATACCATCACACCGTTGCAGCCAGCCATATCTGGTACAAAGTCACCGGTGCAAGCCATTATCACACCTGTGCAGCCATCAGAACACGTGCAGCCTGCAAGCAACCGTGCACAATGCCATCACAACCGTGCAGGCCAGCCATCACCATCAAGGAACGTGCAGCCATCAACACCTGCATACCGTTGCAGACCCGTCTCATCCATCATATCGACCGTGCAGCCATCCATACACGCCCCGTGGCAGCCCATCGATCAAAGGTACTGCCTGAGCCAATTATTTCTCTGTCGCAGCCATCAACACCGTGCAGCCATCACACCGTGCAGGCCATCACAGAAGAGCTCATGGGCAGCCCCATTCACAACCAGCAGGCATCATAGCCAATGCACCATCAGTAAAGAACCATCATACGGGTGCCTGCCATCATCCATGCCAGCACATCATACCATGCAAGTCCATCATACATGGCAAGTCCTGCCACCAGACCGGCAGCCCTTGCAGCCTTATATACGTGTTCCTATAGTGCCAATCAATAACCATCACACGTGTCTTAGGCCCCTCAAGCCATGCATCCCCCTCACACCGTGTAGAGGCCGATCATCATACCGTGCAAGCCCCCCATCCAGCACCGTGGGCAGACCAGCCATCCACCCGTGGCAAGCCATCGTACCATGGCCAGCCATCATAACCAGCACAGTCTACCTATACGTGCAGTGCAGCCATCACAACCACAAAACGTGATGCCAGCACAATCCACACCGTTCAGACCCATCACCCCGTGCACAGCCATCACATTCGTTGCAGGCTCCTATCATACCTATCATCAACCGTGCGCCATCACACCACCCGTGCAGCTTCACCATTACCATCCACACGTGCAGCCATCACAAACCTGCATGCCCATTCTACCATCACACCGTGGTCCCAGCCATCCACACCGTGCAGCGCATCACAGATCCGGCAGCCATCATACCATCACAAAACCGGCAGGACCCCTCACCCACCGTGTTCAAGAAACAAATCACCAAACACATACATCACCCAACACAGCCACCGGCCATCATGACGGCAACCATCACACCGTGCTCGGCAGACCCTACCCGTCGCTTTTTTTTCAATTCCATCTCATTCCTTTTGAGAGACCCGTAAGATCTAATCAAAGAGTTTTACCAGCAGACCACCTAGAAGCGGCAAATTGGGCTTGCTGTGTTGCATGCCTAAAGTGGGGTGCCCGTCCAATCACCTGCCCTCCGTCTTATCACTGAATCGCATGCCCCGATAACAGTGACTGATGTGGTTGGCACTGTCCATAGCCGTTTTTTTTTTTTTGGCTTTAGGAGACTCAGTGTTTTGGAGAGGGGGCGGGGGGGGGGCCCTAACGGTTGATGGGTGGGGGGAGGGTCGGGGCTCTTGGCTTTGTCCCGCAGAATTTGGTTCCTTGGAATGTTTATCCGCTTTATGAGTGTTTTTTTTCTCCGCTCCCCTCCTTCACAGCGAAAAGACAATCCGCCTATCCACCTCGTCTCTCATCTTGTCGTCTCCTCTCTGTTCCTCGTCTCTGTCTCTCTGGTTCTCTGGTCCACCTCCTGTCCTCTCTCTTCTCTCTCTCCTCCATTGCCTGTACCGTCTCGGTCCGCCTCTCTCCCTCTCCCCCTCTCTGTCTCCTCACCTCCCCTCTCCCCCTCCCTCTCTCTCTCTCCTCCATGTCCCCTCACCTCTTCTCTCTCTTCTACCTCTCTTTCTCTTTCTCTTCCCATTCCTCTCCTCTCTTAGTCCCTCTCTCGTCCCCCTCCCTGCTCTCCTATCCCCCTCTCTCTCATCCCCTCTGTTTCTTTTTCCCTCTCTCCCTCTCCCCTCTGCTCCTCCCTCGCTCTCGGCTCGCTAATCCTCACTTCCGAGCGTCCCCTCTCTCCTCCATCTTCATTTACTCTCTTTCCTCCCTCTCCTCCTCCCTCCTTCCTCCTTCCCTACTCTCTTCTCGATTCATGCCCTCGCCCCTCTCTCTCCCTCCGCCTCCTCTCTCTCTTCGTTCCTCCCTCTCGTGCTCCCTCAATCTTTCTCTCTCTCTCATCCCCTCTCGGGCTCTTTCTTTTCTTTTTTTCTCCGTCTCCTGCCCCTCCCCCTCTCTCCCTCTCTCTCTCTCTCTTTCTTCCCCCTCCCTCTCTCCGCCTGTCCCCTCTCTTCTCTCTCTTCTCCCCTCCCCGCCTCCGATCTCCCTCCCCCCCCCCCTCCCTCCCATCTCTCTCCTCTCCTGCTCCATCTGATCCTCTCGTCTTCACCTCCCAATACTCTCCTCAATCCCTATGATTCCTCGCACTACCTCAAGGGCAGTCTGCCATCGTCTCTCCTCTCCTCTCTCTCCTCCGTCTCTTAGTTTTTGTCCTTCGGGACGTGAGATAACATTTTCATTTTTCATATGGTTTTTTTTTGGCACAAGGCGAACCCCGATGGTTCTAACTTCCAATATAACAATTAAACCCCTTCTTCTCATGACATAAAAGAAAACTTCTAACGCTTCCGTTTTTTCTTTGCTATCGTGCCTTTTCCCTTGCTCCTAGAAACCTAGCTGAAATACTTCATTTCTGAGAAACCAATACGCAACAAAACACACCAACTAAACATATAAACAACCAAACAAAAAAAAACCAAACCAACAAACATAAACACCCAATACCAACACACCAACATACCACAACGTAGGAGAACTTTTAGGAAAGGAAGGAGGGAAGGAGGGGGGCGGGGGCCGGTGCGATGCCTGGGTTCTGCGCGATGCCCATGAAGACCTGACATTCCGACGTAGCACTGTCATAGGCTGCTGCTTATCCAGCAAGGCTGTAGGTATGGGGATGGGGGGGTTGGGGGCGGGGGTAAATGGTGCCCTTCAGCTGTCTACAACCTGACCGTCACCACACGGGAATCAGCGTGTGCGTGGGCGGGTCAAATGACTAAGGGAAGAGGGGTTTGTAAGCTTTGTAAGGTGTGGTTGGTGTGTGGGGGGGGGGGGGGGGGGGGGGGGGGGGGGGGGGGGGGGTGGGCTGGGGGGGGAAGCGGGGGGAAGAGGTGGGTGATGGGGGGGGGGGAGGACTCACTGAGCGTGGGGCCAATTTCCACTCCCTTAGAGTCTGATGTCGAAGTTTTTTTTGGTTTTAAAACCATGTATCACACAGATAAAGACAGACGAGAGACGACACAGACACCAGACAGACTTGAACCGCAAGAGAACAAGACCTCTCTCGTCCTCTCATCTCTCTTCTCCTCTCTCCATCTTCTCTTCCTTCTCCTCGTCTTCTCAATCGCTCAGGCTATCTCGGGGACATCTCTCAGCCTCCCCTCCTCCTCTTCCTCTCTCTTGTGGTATATATGCCAGTTTTTTTTTGTGTGTCTGGCTTTTGTGCATGTGTGGTGCTTGCAACTGAGAGAAAAAGTAATAGAGATCAGAGGAGGGAGATGCGAGACATACAGACCAGACATAAGACAGGCCGAGAGACAAGAAGGAGAGAAACAACAGAATTTTATCGATCAAGGATTACGAATTTAGGTCCAGAGCCCTGTTCTTTCCGCAGTTTTGGTCCCCTTGCGCTTAGCTAGTTTATGCAATGAGAAGAGGAGAGAGGGAAGAGAGAGAGAGAGAGAGAGAAGAGTACAGAGAGAGAAGAGAGAGAGAGAGAGAGACAGATTTAAAACGTCCCCCACATCCATTCCCTCCACATGGGTAACATTTACCCCCATGCTAAACCCCCAGAAAAAAAAAAGAAAAAAAAAAAAAAAAAAAAACCCCCCTCCAGGCGGGGCCTTTTGGCTTACGATGAACTGCTTCTGTTTTCCCCCATGTCCTTTGATTTTTGGCAACTGAACCTCCTGACCCTTGTAGACGGAACGTGTTTTGAACATGAGATGGAGAGAGAGAGAGGAGTGAGATAGAGAGAGAAGAGAGAGAGAGAGAGAGAGGAGAGAGTGGTGGTGGCTGGTGGTGGGGGTGTTTCAATTTTGTTTTTTCAAGTTTTTCATCAAGAAGGCATCACCAGAAGTGGCGACTAGTCCCCATTATCGCTACATCCCATTCCGCTTAAGTTTTTTGCAGACTCTCATAAACTGGCGCGCATTTAGCCCAACCAACGCTGGTCAGTCCTTGGCCCATTTCCTTAACAATGGGTTGTGGGCATTTTTTTTTTATCCATTGTATTGTGTGTGGCAGCGTTAAAGTACACGCATGTGTGTAGGGGTTGGGGTCATGGGCCCTTGTGTGTGTGTGTGGTGTGTTTGTGTGTGTGTGTGTGTTGTTGGTGTTTTGTTTGTTTTTTGTGTGTTGTTGTTGTTTTGTTGTGTGTTTGTTTTGTTGTTGTGGGCTTCTTCGTGTGGGAAGGAAAGTTTAATGGGAAAGTAAAAAGGGCGGTGGAAAGCGTTCTTAGTAGTCTTCACAAAATATAAAGTTTAGTGAAAACACCTGTACTCTCTACATTTGAAAAGTATTCAGGTTCCACAGGAGGAATAATTCAGTCATGAGGCTGATGAAGGGCTTCATAAACTACAGTTTTTCTTTTTCTACGCAATTACTGGTAACTTAAATCTCTCTCTCCTCACACTCAATTGTTTTTTTTTTCAATCTGTTGGAGACAAATATCGACCACAGCACAGGTAATCATGTTGAGGACGACTTGAGAAAGGTGCTGAAAATGGCTGGTTTTTTTGTCACACACACACACACACACACCACACCCACACACACACACACACACACACACACACACACACACACACACACACACACACCACACACACACACAACACTCACACACACTCACGCACAAGACGCATTCGCATGCTTACACACACACACACACACACACACCACACAACACACACACCACACACACCCACACACACACCACAACTCACACCAACACACACCCAGTACACACACACATCACACACACACACACACACACACAACACA
>JADBJO010026079.1:5000-15000 GCA_016801955.1 Conus betulinus | reverse complement strand
CAGAATTCAGTTCTATTATTAGCATTTTATTCGTGTCCGGAGGAAGGAAGGAAAGAAAGGACGAAAGAAAGCATCTTGATTAATTCATCAGATGAGAGGTAATGGTGTATGAAAGGAGACAGAGAGAGAAAGGAACAAAGTAAAGAAAAAAAGAAAGAAAGAAAGAAGGAAGGAGAAGAAAAAGAATATTAAGTCCCTCGGCTTACGAGAGGCGAGCATGAAACAACAACAGATACAAAGAAACAACACAAAACACGTCAGAGGAGAGAAAGAAAGAAAAAGGGGTTTGATGAAACTTTACCTGCGTAAACCAACATGTGACAAAAACATCGGTCTTCTCCGCTTTCCTGTGGGGAATGCCAGTGTCACAGTAAGATGGGTGTGGCGCCAACGGCATCGCTGACAGTGGCACATTTCTGCAAGGTTCCCCCATCGATTTCTGCGAAACATAAAAAAAATGTTAGACATTGAAGATGACTGAGATTCAATGAAATATTTAATCGTTGTGGTTGGTGTTGAGGTCGTGTCTCCAGATAAAATAAAAGTTCTCGGGTCATAGTTTATTGCCTTTCTGTCCACTGACAATCGTTTGTTTGCCTTTCATGAAAATTGCCGTGCACGTGCAGCACACGTTGGTTCAAAGTTTAGAACTGAACCAGGTCAAGGTTTGAGAGTGGTTGATAATACTGATAACAGAGTTTCCAATGAAAAAAAAGGGGGGAAGCGGGAAGGGGGGGGGGGAGTGGGGAGGGGGGTTGTTTATGAGCCTTGGGTGTCATTTCTGGCACTTTTAAGTGTAGGTCTTATATCGACTAACAGCTTAAACCAATGGACGACAGTTTACATTTCAACCGGTTGAAATCATTGTTTTTTTCAGCTACAGTTCACATTTCAACCGGTTGAAATCATAGGTTGTTCAAAGACAGTTTACATTTCAATCAGCGGAAAACCATTGGTTGTTCAGTGATAGTTTACACCTCCAGCCGGTTGAAATCATTGGTTGTTCGGTGACAGTTTACATTTCAACCGGTTGAAATCATTGGTTGTTCAGCGATAATTTACATTTCAACCGGCTGAAATCATTGGTTGTTCCGTGACAGTTTACATTTCAACCGGTTGAAATCATTGGTTGTTCCGTGATAATTTACATTTCAACCGGCTGAAATCACTGGTTGTTTAGTGACAGTTTACATTTCAATCTGTTGAAATCATTGGTTGTTTGGTGACAGTTTACAATTCAACCGGCTGAAATCATTGGTTGTTCAGTGATAGTTTTACATGTCACCCGGCTGAAATCATTGGTTGTTCGATGACAGTCACATTTCAATCGGTGGAAATCATTGGTTAGTCAGTGAAAGTTTACAGTAAAATCGGCTGAAATCGTTGGTTGTTTGGTGACAGTTTACATTTCAATCGATGGAAACCATTGGCTGTTCATTGACAGTTTACGTTTAATTCGATTCAGATCATTGGTTATTCAATGACACTTTATATTTCAACCGGTTGAAATCATTTATTATTCGGTGACAGTTTACATCTCAATCGGCTAAAATGATTGATTGTTCAGTGACAGTTTACATTTCAGTCGTTTGAAATCATTGGTTGTTCAGTGAAAGTTTACAACTTTACAATAAAAATCGGTTGAAATAATCGGTTGTTCAGAGACGGTTTACATTAATATCGGTGAAAATTATAAGTTGTTCGCTCCTTAATCTCTTTCTCTCCACCCCCACGCCCACCCACCCGAAATCTGTTTATTCTTTGAAGTTAGATTGCAATTGCGAACGAAGGCCAGGACTGAAACATGTTCTGTTCGCCCCCCCCCCCCCCCCCCCCCCCACACACACCCCGCCCCCCCCCCCCCCTACCCTCCCTCCTTCTTTCCGTCTCCCTTCCCAAATACGAGCTTTACAGAATGTAAAGGTCGCATGGAGAAACATTTCTTTACACGTTTATTGTCATCACACAGAAACTATTCTACGGATCTTAGTAATACTTGACAACTTAACATAATCCATGCATGCTTACACATTTACTAACTCGACACACACACTTCATACACACACACACTCGTGGGCGAGATGCGCAGAGAGAGAGAGAGAGAGAGAGAGAGAGAGAGAGAGAGAGAGAGAGAGAGAGAGAGCGAGAGAGAGAGAGAGAGAGAGAGAGAGAGAGATGTATAAAATGTTAGTTGACAAAAAGCTAGCTGCAACAGCCAATCTGTCACTGAGGGGGGAACACAATATCGTATTTATTTGAATATTCATTTCATCTGTGCCATAATGTAAAAACATCCATGGTATAAACATACAGTTTTGGTGTATTCCATCACGAGTTCACGAGTGTACAATATAGGTGTATGCCTACTTTATCTTGAGCTCCTCGTTGTACAAAACAGGACATAAACTGTTATTCACTTCTTCCGTCATATGTTGATGTCTGCGATCCAGGAAAACACTACGTCTTTAAACGAAACTTCTGTTGTTGTTGTTGTTGTTGTTTTTTTTGTTGTACTTCTTTCGGACACTCTAAGAGGAGAGAGAGAGAGAGGAGAGAGAGAGAGGAGAGAGAGAGAGAGAGAGAGAGAGAAGAGAGGGGGTGGTAGGTGACGCGAAGAGAGAGAAGAGAGAGAGAGAGTTAAATAGGGGTTCTACATGTGATAATGATCCAAAGATGAGACTGTTAGAGAGGAACAGATTAAAACCGAGTCTCTCTCTCCTCTCTCCTCTCTCTTCTCTCTCTCCTCTCTCTCCACACACCACAACAAACACACACACACACAACACACACACACACACACACACACACACACACACACAGATGAGAGAGACTCGCAGAGGCGGAAAGATTCCATCATATCGCAGGGAAACAAGGAGTGCGGTAACCCACTTCTTGCCTTTCGCCGCTGACTTTGCACACATTGTTTTTCCTAGCGGCAGACCATATCGATCCCTTGACCAAACACAGCACGTTTCCCCGGCAGTCGGCCACACAGTTCCGTGCAGGGCCACCAGCGTAAGATTTCACCTCCGAGAGACTGCACCTGCAAACACTGGTGCGATTTCAAAGGCAGATGATTGTCAATAATGGTGTTACGGATGAAGCTCTGTCCACAGTATTACGGATGAAGCTCTCGTCCACAGTGTTACGGATGAAGCTCTGTCCCACAGTGTTCGCATACTTCTGTCAAACGCTGGAAATCTGTCAAGAAACGTAATTGACCCGAAGGCACGTGGGTGTATAATGATCCATGGTCCAACACACGAGTATGAACAAATAGGGATATACATACAGGCATAACTGGCTAATATTCATGTTCTGACACCCCAGCTACGGGGGTGTAGACATGTAGCCATGGAGCCGTATGCTGTATGTATATCCCTATTTGTCTCGTGTGTTGGTGGATCATTATAACACCACGTGCCTGTCGGTCAGTACGTTCTTGGGACCCAGATTTCCAGCGTTGACCAGAAGTATGCGAACACTGGGGACAGGGAGCTGTCATTCCGTAAACACTGTGGACAGACGTAGCTACTCCCCGATAATACAGGTGGACAGGAAGCTTCATCCGTAACCACGCGAATGATTGTCAATACTTCATGCCATTTTGAATGCGCAAAAAAACCAATCAAAATAGCATTCAGTTCCGGTAGGTGCAGTCTCGGAGGTGATAAATCTTACGCTTGCCTCGGTCGCACGGAACGCTGTGGCCGACTGCACGGGGAACCGGGCTTGTTTGGTCACAGGGATCGATATGGTCGGCGCCTGGACAACAATGTCGCCGTCGCAACGGTGCACGGCGAAATTTGCTGTCGATAAAGTTTGGGTGATGGCGTCTTGTGCGAACTACAATAGATGCTCTTGTTTCCCTAATAGCGAAAAATCGTCAAACCGGAAGAATCTTTCCGCCTCGTCAGCAAAAGTCCCATCTCCCTCCCAATCATGTGCTAAGAATATGCTAAAAAAGTGGAAAGAAGTCAAATAGATCTTGTATACCTGAAAAATGTATGGGGGGTGTGGGGTGTCTGGGTGGTGGGTGTGGTTGGGTGTGGGTGGTGGGGTGTGTGATGGGGGGAGAGACGAGGGTGTGAGAGGGTGGGGTGGAGAGAAGGAGTGAGAGAGAAGATAAGAACAGACAGAGCTACGGTCTTTTATTCCTGTTCCTCGCCCACCAATGCTACATCATTTGATCATTTATGACCCCATGTGAATTAGATGCACCCGCGCGAAAGGATGGCCATTCCCTATATACACTTCCTGTACGACCCTAGCCTAAGCTTTCCTCCTCAGATCTACGATTCACCTCTTTTCCCTCTCGGATTCAAGAAATTCACACTTCTCTTCTATTCCGACAGAAGAAAACTCCTCCTCTCACCTTTCGCCTCTGTGGTCTCGTCTCGTCTCTCCAGTCTCATCAAGTCTTGTAGTGGTCCGATGATTACAAAAACTAACAACAAACAACCACAACAACGCGTGTATTCGCGTTTACTAGTGACGTTTTAGCTGATTCCTGGATCGCAGGACAATCACACCATATTGTACCGGATGCGAAGTAGTGAAGTAACGAGGTTATGCTCTGTGTGGTGTAACACACGATGTGGAGCTTCAAGGGATTAGTATGTATGGGCGATACCACCTGTCGAGGTTGTACGCACTCGTGGAACTCTGTGATGGGCATATAACCAAAACTGTATGTTTATACCAGGTATGTTTTACCATTATGGGGTGCACAGTGAATGAGGGTATTGAATTGATAAATATAGAAAGTGGGGACGATATTGGGTTCCCGGTCAGTGTGAAAGATTGGCTGCTTGTTTTGCAGCTAGCTTTTTGTCAACTAACATTTTATACATGCTCCTCCTCTCTCTCCTCTCCGTGCTCTCTCTTCTCCCTCTCTCTCTCTCCTCTCTCTCTCTCCTCCTCTCTCTCTCTCCTCTCTCTCTCTCTCTGCGGCAGCGCCCACACAGTGTGTGTGGTCGTATGAATATTCGGGTAAATGTGCGTAAGCATGCATGGATTTATGTTAAGTGTCAAGTAGTACTAAGATCCGTTCCGTTAGAATAAGTTTTCTGTTTCTGATGACAAAATAACGTGTAAAGAAATGTTTCTCCATGCGACCTTTACATTCTGTAGTAAAGCTGCGTATTTGGGGAGGGGAGACGGAAAGAAGGAGGGAGGGTAGGGGGGGGGGGGGGGGGCGGGGTGCGTTGTTGTGGCGGGGGGGGGGGGGGGGGGGGGGGGCGAACAGAACATGTTTCAAAGTCCGGCTTCGTTCGCCCAATAATTTGCAATCTAAACTCAAAGAAATAAAATAAAACAGATTTCGGTGTGGGTGGGCGTGGGGTGGAAGGGCGGTGGGAGAAAGGAAAAGAGATTAAGGAGCGAACAACTTATAATTTTTACCGATATTAATGTAAAACCGTCTCTTGAACAACCGATTTATTTCAACCGATTTTATTGTAAAGTTGTAAACTTTCACTGAACAACCAATGATTTCAACCGACTGAAATGTAAACTGTGCACTGACACAATCAATCATTTTTAGCCGATTGAGATTGTAAACTGTCACCGACATAATAATAATGATTTCAACCGGTTTGAAAATAAAGTGTCATTGAATAACCCAATGATCTGAATCGGAATTAAACGTAAAACTGTCAATGAACAGCCAATGGTTTCCATCGATTGAAATGTAAACTGTCACCCAAACACCAAAACGATTTCAGCCGATTTTACTGTAAACTTTCACTGACTAAACCAATGATTTCCACCGATTGAAATGTGACTGTCACCGAACAACCAATGATTTTTCAGCCGGGTGACATGTAAACTATCACTGAACAAAACCAATGATTTCAGACGGTTGAATTGGTAAACTGTACGTAACCAACTGATTTACCAGACAAATGTAATGTCATTTAACAACCAGTGATTTCAATGGTGAAACTGTAAACTAAACAACCAGTGATTTCAAACCGGTTGAAATGTAAACTGTCACGGAACAACCAATGATTCAACCGGTTTGAAATGGTAAATTATCGGCTGAACTAACCATGATTTCAGCCGGTTGAAATGTAAAAACTGTACACAGAACAACCAATGATTTCAAACGGCTGGAGCTGAAACATCCACTGAACAACCATGATTTTCCGCCGATTGGAAATGTAAAACTGTCTTTGAACAACCCAATGATTTCAACGATTGAAATGTAAACTAGTCAGCTGAAAAAAACAATGGTTTTCCGCACCGGTTGAAATGTGAACTGTCTTGAAACAACCTATGATTTCAAAACGGTTGAAATGGGAAACTGTAGCTGAAAAAAAAAACAAAGATTTCAACCGGTTTGAAATGTAAACTGTCGTCCATTGGTTTAAGCTGTTAGTCGATATAAGACCTACACTTAAAAGTGCACAGAAGCTCACAGTCACCCCCCCCCACCCCTCCCCCCCATAACCAACCAGCCCCTCCCCCCCCCCCCCCCCCCCCCCCCCCCCCCTTTCCCGCGTCCCCTATTTTTCATTGGAAACTCGGTTATTAGTATTATCAACCCACTCTCAAACCTTGACCTGGTTCAGTTCTAAACTTTGAACCAACGTGTGCTGCCCGTGCACGGCAATTTTCATGAAAGGCAAACAAACGATTGTCAGTGGACAGAGAGGCAATAAACTATGACCTGAGAACTTTTATTTATCTGGAGACACGACCTCAAACCAAACCACAACGATTAAATAATTTCATTGAATCTCAACAGTCATCTTCAATGTCTACATGTTTTTTTATGTTTCGCAGAAATCGATGGGGAACCTTGCAGAAATGTGCCACTGTCAGCGATGCCGTTGGCGCCCACACCCCATCTTACTGTGACACTGGCATTCCCCACAGGAAGCGGAGAAGACCGATGTTTTTGTCACATGTTGGTTACGCAGGTTAATTTCTCAAAACCCTTTTTCTTTCTTTCTCTCCTCTGATTGTTTTTGTTTGTTTTGTTTCTTTGTGTCTGTTGTTTCATGCTCGCCTCTCGTAAGCCGAGGGAATTAATATTCTTCTTTCTCCTTCCTTCTTTCTTTCGTTCTTCTTTTTTTCTTTACTTTTTTCCTTTCTCTCTCTGGTCTCTTTGATACACCATTACCTCTCGATCTGATAATTAATCAAGATGCTTTCTTTCGTCCTTTCTTTCCTTTCCTTCCTCCGGACACGAATTTTTTAAAAAAAACTAATAATAGAACTGAATTCGGTCTTTGCTCCTTCGATCTTTGAGTTCCTTTTTTTATGAAAAGAACTTTCTTTTTTGTTGATCTTTTCTTTCTTTCTTGCCCTTTTGTATCTTTCAGCGTTTTTCATCGATTTTCTTTAGTTTTTTTTTTTTCTCTCTCTTTTTTTTTTTAAAAGAACGCATTTTTCTTCAACTTGTGACGACGGCAAAAGTGACAGCAGAAATATACTGCAAACTGCTACTACTGCCTTGGTCCTCCCCTCAGAAGGGCACGTGCACACGGTGGAGTGAGAACGAGAATACTACATACCGGTCATTACGGACCAGCCTTCATGCCGTCCTTGGAGTTGGGTGGACTATTGCGGTCGCACGGTCTGTACAGCCTTGAACGCGTCACCTCCAGGTTAGGGTGATCGCCAACCAACTTGGATTTGAATCCAGCCAAAAGTTTCCAGCGCATTCAGCCCAGCCCGTTTGGAGCCTGGGTTGGGTGGGGGGGGGGCGGGGGGGAGGGGGATGATAACGACTTGATAAGGTCAGGGAAATCAGGAATAGCTCCGGCAATCATCGATCTTGTTGGGAGGAACAAGAAGAGGAAGAGGGGAAAATGAGAGGGGAGGGGGGGGGGGGGGGGGTGGCGGAGCGCCCGGAAGAGGGAAAGAAGGGGGTGTGGAGTGAGTGTAAATGCTGTGGATAAGAAAGAAAAAGCTTGTTTTTCTCCTTCAGAATAAACAAGATGGAGAAACGGGAGGAGGGACTAGTGGATATAAAGTTCACTCGGTTTCTCCATACCTAGTCTCTCTCTCTCTCTCCTGTGCTCTCGCTTCTCTCTCTATCCTTTCTCTTCTCTCCTCTCCATAGTTATGAGGTGAGTTGGTTAACCTTGCCTTCCTGAGATTTCTGTCATTTTGACAAAACGGAATTTCGAAGTTCATAAGGACAATGAACATTTCGTACGGCCACTTTTACATGACCCTGTCGTGTCTTGCAGCAAGATACCATGCGGTGGGTGTCTGACCGCAGGACTGCATCTATATCCCCAAATTGTTTGCGAATAGTTTCCAAAGCCACCCCCCCCCCACACACACACAAACTAGTAGGAATTTTCGCGAACAAATGGATGAGGCAAAGCTGCAAAGTGCTACCATGTAACAAAATACCATGGACTCTCAAAAGACACCATCAGCTTTCAGTGAGCATCTAGTTCACAAATCAGGTATATGCCCAAATACACGTTGACATGAAACTAGACATATTTTTAGCTGACACTTTTTGTCCTTATGAGAACACATTATGGTGAAACTAAATTGGACGTGTTTCTGGGCGAACGTTACGCTTGAGTGTTTCATTATTTCTAGGTGGCTGTAGCCGTAAACAGCTGCCTTTAACGGGTGTTCCCATCACATTCAGATCTATACCAAACTCATTTAAGAAAAAAAGCTTGCGCGTCGAAAAAGTCAAAAAAAAAAAAAAAAAAAAAAAAAAAAAAAAAAACAAGGTCAATGATCCAAATACACGAAAAAATACGCATGTCGGTGCTCCGTACGCCTGCAAGTGCAAAAACTACACCTGACTATAGTATAGTTCGCCCTTCTCGTTCCCCGACTCAGCCACACATACACAACTCACATGCGCCAGCACGTACTCACCAGTTTCAAAGCATACATGCACACACTCTCTCTCTTTCTCTCTCACGCGCAACACACACACCAAACACGTAGTGGCGTGAGCCCACGCACTCACGCATGCCTTCGCACAGAACGCACGCACGCACGCTTTGTTCACCCACACACACACACACAGCACAACGCGGCACGCGCCCGCGCGAACGCGCACGCGCACGCAGCACGAACGCACACCGCACCACACACACACAACACACACACACAAACATAACACCACACCAACACCTAAGCACCAACTTTATAAATATTCACTTGTCTTTGAAACTGACTTAAGAAAAAAACAAAAAAAGAAAAACAAACCCTCAAAAAAAATCAGAACATTAAAACACCATTTTTCTCTCGTTTCCCAGGGCATTTTTCTGACACTAAATGTTCCAGTCATCCGGCAGGACCGCCGTGCCTCTCAAAATCACAAACACGGCCGCTCCAAGCACGTCTCCCGCCCATGGCAGGGCAAAAATCGAGCAGCCCTCCATCGTTTGCTGTTTGTTGTCAAACTGGTGAAGTGACGGCCCAACTCTAAACTTCTTGGGAGACAAGTGACTCCTCTACTTACTCTATCTCTCCTCTCCTCTCTCCCTCTCTTCTCTCAGACATACATTACACACATACGCAACATATGTAATGTCACACCGCACATCATGAATATACGTAAACGTCACGCACACACACACCACACACACACACCACACACACAACACACACACAACATGACACACACACACACACACTGATGATCTGATCTCTCGTCTCTTGGTGGTCTCTCTCTCAAAAAAAAAAAAAAATGATGACGAGAAAAAAAAAAACGAACAGAATGATGATGTGAAATGATAATGTAATGAAAATGAAATGACGGATGATGAGCTTTATTTTTATCAGTTACACTTGGATATAGACGATGATTGAGTGGATCTTTAAAATGGGTGGCCACTGCTATGCTGCGCTGCATGAAAAATGGTTAGCGATTATATGAAATGCAGACGACGTTCCAAGAGTTAATTCATATCAATATCTAGGAATTATTCTTTTCAACAAAATTAAAACTTTCCAGTTACGCATGCGAAGAATCTCTCAGAAAAAGGAAAAAAAAAAAAAAGGGTAT
>JADBJO010026078.1:10000-22953 GCA_016801955.1 Conus betulinus | reverse complement strand
TAGATCCTTTCACTTTTCGCGACACCATTATTGAAGATCAGTTCAGGCCATTCAAGTGTGGGTAGGGACGTGTCATGCAGTGGTCCTTGCCTAGGTGCATCGGCGAGAACGTTTTTGCGGCAGCAGAGTTTTTAGATAGTGATTCAAAACTTTCAATATTACGCCCCAATAGAAAAGAAATGCCTCTTTTAGAAGATCTAAAAATGACAGAAGTCGACCAAACAGCCTTCATTTAAATTTCCCATCTGCTCCTGCTAATATGTCTTTGTAGAAACAAACAAAAACAAAAAACAAGTACACAAAAAAACTTATGTTTTCAACGCGTTCGCAGTCAGTATCGCCAGACGTCTGCACAATGCCTTATTCCTTTGTTTTTGTGAGTAATGTTTATGCCTAGATATTATGTGTTTAAGAATTCTCCAGGCAAATATTCATACTTCATAACAAATGTAAAAGATATTCTGTGACTATTTAAGACGGTAGATTATATACGTCTGGAAAGAAGGAAACTCATCCCCTCTCGCACTCCCTCCCTCTCTCTCACTCTCTCACTCTCCTCTACTCAGTAACACGAGAGAGAACTGCTGTGGGATGAGATCAGGCAAGGCCATATCAGCGGCTTCGACGCCCCTGTGTTCTACACATTGGACCATGTCAAAGGCTAAAGCCCAGCATGAATATCCGTACATTATAATCGGCTACAAATCCACACACACACCACAACGTTCTTGCCTCAGTCACCACACACACCACACACACAACATCACACACACACACACACACACCCACACACATCACAAGGGCAAAACACACACCAGACAAACAACAAACACACACACACACACACACACACACACACACACCAATACACAAACACCCACAAAGGAGAAACAACACACAGAAAAACACACACACACACACACACACACGCGCCCCGCGCGCCCCCACCATTCCTTCCTCACCACACACACACACACACACACACACACCACAGCACACACACACAAACACAACACACGGCGCGCGCTTGCCGCGCACAAACACACACAACACCTGCTGCGACGCACACACACACACCGCAAGCGTGCGCGCGCGCGCCACGACGAGCCACACACACACGCACGCACATACGCACGCTGCGCACACATACACGCACACACACACACAAACACACACACAAAACACTCGCGACACACATAGCACGCACATGACGTCGCCTGCACGCACGCCCAGCGCCACATCACACCACACACACACAAACACCTACACACACCACACACACTCACACACCACACACACAACACACAACACACACACACCACACGGATGCGCAACTCGCTCGGACGCGCGCCCGCAAAGCACACCATGCATGCTTGTAAAACATTACATGCGATCATGCAGCTGCCCTAGACAACAGTCACGAAGCATCAGTTGTGATAACTAGCCATGACATTTATCAGAGCAACAAAAGGCGGGCGTGATATAACATTGCACAGTTTGCAGCGGAGCACTCCAGAAACACCAACCAAACAGTGTGTTGTGACGGATCATCGTCAAGGCATATCCCCCACATAGACAGTGCGCAGCAAGTTACGTGCCTCGCATTCAGCACATGGATTATATCGTGATCCATCTGTCCGTTAATGTGCATGTCACATGATGAATGTACTGTGCTCAACCTGAAAACCTCGATAAGAGTTCCTTCTGCACCTGAAGGGTGAAGGTAAAAAATGACCCACTCGAGTCGATATAATCGTGTCATACTTTGTGCACTATACGCTCAGTCGTATCATCGGCTCACTGTAAGATACAACACTGAATAAATCACTCAAGTATCCTGGCCCAGTCTGATGCATGTGAGACCAAACAGTCTCTGTCTCTGGCTGGATGTACAGTGTGGCTTACAAAACCACCTGCTATCATTAGAGAACGTTACATCCATCAAAATAATGTTTGTGTATTTTATTGTTTGTAATGAAATAATCCCCATCTTTCTGCATTCATGCAAGACGCTGACTGTCAGGCACACGGCACAGTACTTATGTAGATTGATAAGAATGGCTTCTGTCGGTGAAAACCAAACAGGTATGGAAGAGGCAGTTCTATAACTGATTACAGTTTTACACTTCCTGCTATTGTCCAAAGTTAGTTTATCATTAATCTTTAACCCTAAGTGGCCCTTTGCTTATGTCAAAAAGGTTTTCAATCAGATTTCTTGGAAATTCACATGCCTGTGATGGGGGAAAAATGGAACACCAGGTAGACTGTTCTCGAGTATAAAAAGAACGTACGAAAAACACAAAGTACGGCTTGTGGATTGTACACCACCGTCTGATTGTATAACTGGTAACGTAGAGTCAAACAGGGTGATGTTTGCAGCCCAGTATTTTCGTTTTTTTTATGATGAACTGGCATTAATTGTTATCATCAGAGGCAAGCATGCACAATGCAATGATTACACCTACTTGAATCGAACGTTTTTATTTACTTTGTATTGATAACGTAATGCTCATTATGTGAAACCGCGTAAGAAATACAGATTAAGTTCCGTATTCTGCATGAGTCAGTCAAAACGATCGAAATGAAGGTCAATATGAATATGAGTGATGTAAAAGCTTTGTACATAACGTTATCAATTATTTGCGCACGAGATGGTTTTTTGTGGCGATTTAAAACCAAAGTTCTGAGGTATAATGGTATTCCGGCCTTTACTCTATCACCAAATAACGCATCTCTGCTGCTTGTCATGATCTAGGTTCTCGTAGCAAAATGTCTGGTAAATGCTTCTTACGTGTTCTATGAGGTTATGATACAAGATGATAAAGTGAAAATAAAAGATAAAAATGTACAAAACCAAAAGGTCCTCAGCATTCACATATTCACACACCACTAAATGCTCACCCACGCCTAAGCCCTTGCTCAGAAATAGGGAGAACAGCAATAGTTATAACGACTGGAAGTTTGAAAATAATAACAGCGCAATTGGTTTCATTAGTAGTAGTAATGTTCCTGACAGACATCTTTAAGAGAAATTTAAAGCTTGAACGATATTGCAGCATTCTGAACTGTGCGGTAACTGGTTCCAAATATATGGCCAATGACAGGCTACGCGAAGCTAAGTCTTGTGAGTTTGCATTTTCTTTTATTTTCTTCGGGACATGTATTATTTGAGCAATATGGTTGTAAAGTGAAGATGTGTACATGTGCAACAATATGGAGAGACACACTGGAGAAGGGAGAGCGGATTGATGGAGAGAGACAGAGAGAGAGAGAGAGGAGAGAGAGAGAGAGAAGAGAACGTGCAGTAGAGAGAGAAAACGTAGGCTAGGCGTAGGGGTGCGAATGGGTTTTAGTGAAAGGAGAACAGAGGAAGAAAAGGAGGGAGCAGAACGAAACAGAGGGTTTGAGAGAAAAGGGCGAGGGGTGGGTGGGGGAGGGGTTACCATAATTGGTATACCATAAATAACCTTGTTAGTGTGGTTGTATGCTTTATTTTTTTAACACAAAGAGAAACAAGTGATCAGTTTAGATTTCTGAAAATGTTCTGTAATAACTTGCTGCTTGCTAGAACTAAATAAGAAAAACACACACAGTCAGCTGCTTTTAACATAGACCTGAACTGGCTGTATGATTGGTCGTAGACAAGGGATGCTTAACGAATTGCAATAACCAATTGGTGACAGCGCGCAAGTTTTGATCTGAGGATCCATGGGCAAAGAAATGAGTGTCAAACGACCCGTTCACCGAGTTCTTACACAAACAAGATGTAGTGATGCTCAGGAGAGGTTATGCCGCTTTCCTCCACATCCATTGACATGTTTGTTGGTCTCTCATATAACATTTAGGTGTAAGGTAAAAAAGAAAACAACTGTTGAATTAATTTACAAATTTGGTGAAATGATGGAATGTGACCGACCCTAGGTCCAGTCTATTGATTTGGTTCTTCTGTGATTCTTTTTACAAATCATGAACACTGTGAAGTTACCGTTCAGGAACTGATAATCATCTTCTTATGGAACACTACAACTTTGGAGTTACATAAACGTTTTTGTTTCATGTTTGCACGTCTTATCAAAAAAACAGTCCATGGGATGTAACTCTTTCAGTCTTTATTCACCGTTATACTTCGTGTGTGACTGAAAAAAAAATATCTGCTGGATCATTTTGACCATGGCAGAAATATGCATTCCCCTAAAGACCTTTCTAAATGATCAAGAATAGCTGACACAGAGTCATACCAAAGGGTAGTGTTTTTATCTATTTTCTTCTCTCTTCTTCTTTTTACTTAAAAAAAATCTTGCTTGTGAAAGAAGGCATTACATTATATCCTGGATTGGCTTCTCACAGGACAGCTTAAAAAAAAGTAAGTTCAGGAATGAACAAAACCGCAGGGTGCCATCTGATGTGAAGTACTTTTAACGCAGTGCAACGAGCCCACTGACTCTGAGAGAGGGAAAGATAACGCGTCAGCAGGTCAGGCCGCCCTAACTTAAACATGTTCGCACTGTGTCTGGACTCAGAAGGACGCCCACTGGCATTCGAATCGTACAGAAATAGAATGTGAACGAGAGCCGTCAGCAGAGAAGGCAAAACACTGAGACCAGGTTTGTTGGAAAGCTTGTACCAGTGGCAAAACGAGCTGCAAGAAAAAAGAAGAAACAACTAGAGACCACTAAACAAGATTTAAAAGGAGAGAAGAATGAGGTGGAAATGAGAGATTTGTGGAAAAGAATCGAGGAGCGAGTACAATGAATGTTACAGTATAAGGATTACATACAGAATCTAAAAGAAATAATACAATATTGAGGTATCCTAAAGCTTTTGACTTTGCTTAGAGAAACGCACACCCACATCGCCTGAACAGTTCTGTACCTACAACTGTAAACTCATGACAGGTGTTATCACTTCTTGACTCCACGTCTCTCCTGCTGGGAGGGGTGGTGCTGCTGTGTCTGCTGTGGTGGCTGTCCACACGACGACCCCCGGGCCTCCCCCCAGGCCCTGGACCTGCCCTGCCCCTGCTGGGCCACCTGCACCTGCTGGCCAAGGACCCACGGCCCCAGTTCTGGGCGTGGAGACGTCAGTACGGGGACGTGTTCAGTCTGTACATGGGAGGGAAGCTGACGTGTGGTACTGTCCAGCTATTCAGCCATCCGTGAAGCGCTTGTTACCTTCGGTGATGCCTTCAATGACCGTCCTCACATTCTCATTATGGAAGATCTGTTCGCCAGGAAAGGTAAAAATGGTTTCCTTGTATTTGTAAAGTGAATAATCAAGGAAGAAAACAAAACTGTTTTGAATTCAAAATCGTTTTTTAGATTGATGCATGAACACCAAGAAGAGCAACAGCAGCACCATTAACTCTATCACTACTACATTGCCACTTCTACATTACTGTCACGCCATTGCTATCGTAACAACTCGTACTGATCAGCTTTAAGTTTTACTTGAGAATATCTCATTGTGGAATACCGTAGCTTTTTCAATACAGACAGAATACCATCGTCTTTATTTTGTTTTTCATTACCTCATTTTTTTTTATCCTTTTCTGCCGTACTACTCTATTGGTCTTCATATGTTTGATGTAGTCTTTTTCATTTTCTTCTTCTTCTTCTTCTTCTTTCTTCTTCTTCTCTCTCTCTCTCTCTCTCTCACTCTCTCTCTCTCCCCACCCCCCACCCCACTCTCTCTCTCTCTCTCTTTCCCCTTATGTTCAAAAAGATGTATTTTTTTGTTCCTGAAAGAGAAAATTGTTTCATCTTAATTAAGATTTCATGGAAGGAAGCTTTTTGAATCAATTTTTACATGTTTTGAAAATCTGGTTTGCTGAGTTCTTCAAAACAGATACTACCTTGGAAGGAATTGACTTTTACAAGAAGGCGACCGTTCTTGGCCCCTCGTGGCCAGCTGGGCATGAAGTGAATCACATTTGAATCTTTCTCTTTAGGACCTGCTTTAATCACGACGTTGCTGAAGAGGAGGTCGTTACTGTATTAGGAGAAATCCAATCGTGCTGAGTCGGAGGGGCTGCGTAGCATGAGCAGTGAATTTGAGTATTTCAGTCATTGCACTAGTGTGTGTGTGTGTGTGTGTGTGAGTGTGTGTGTGTGTGTGTGTGTGTGTGTGTGTGTGTGTGTGTGTGTGTGTGTGTGTGTGTGTGTGTGTGTTTAGAGAGAGAGAGAGAGAGAGAGAGAGAGAGAGAGAGAGAGTGTGTGTGTGTGTGTGTGTGTGTGTGTGTGTGTGTGTGTGTGTGTGTGTGAAGTTTGGTCATAGGATTCACCATGAACTGTGAACAGACTTTCTAGTTTGCACATGACATATGAAATGATATGAACGGGATTTGAATGACTAAGGGTGTATATTGCAGAGAAACTGGACCATGTAGAGGTGTTGTTTGTATCAATAGTGCATCAATACACGAAATCGGAATATGACGGTACTGAAGTTGGTAATGTTCACAACCTTATGTGCACGAAATTAATGTATGATGGTACAGAACTTTGCCTCATGGACTTTGAGAGGTTGCAGCTTGTGCATTTTCAAAATCTAATGTGAACTTTTTTGTTCCTTCCAATACTGCAGGTGTATGAGTCCATTTGGCCAGTTGAGATCCATGACATCAACCGCTATGGTGAGCTTTTATCAGATCCTCAGTAGTGGCAGACTAATGGAGACTGCAATTTTAGGGACCCAGACAGTAGTAGTCTCCCTTCCTGTGGTCTAGTCACTCTCATTCCCTATTTAAATCATCACTGTTATCAGTTGGGTAGCCAACAAAGTAATGCTGTGCATGTTCAAGATGACGAGGTACCACAAAACACCTCTGAAGCTCAGCTGCAGTGCAGTGTCGCTGCCGACGGGTGTCCTTGTCACTTTTGATACTGACTGCTCCATGCAGAATGCTGGAACGGGGACGATGCCCACGCATGAACTTCGGTGCCGCTGCACAATTCAATCGTCAGCACGAGCGTCATGGGGATAATGCCACTGAGATGTTTAAAGGAACGAGGGGCGCAACTGTCGAGAACCAAATCACTTTCTTTTGTCTTGTTTGACTTCATCGTCACAAGGTTTATAGCTGCAGAATTCAGCCTGGCCTCCCAGTGAGCGAGTGTCATCGTTATTCTTTTTTCTTCTTGTTTTCTTCTTCTTCTTCTTCTTCTTCTTCCTTCTTCTTCTTCCTTACCTCCATGAAGAGTCATTAGAACACTTTATCAGCTCCTCCAGTTCTGTTGTCAGGTTGTGTTCCAAAGCATGGGTCTCTGCAACTGTTTCCCATGTCCATTCCACAATGTTGTAAGTCCCCATTGCTTTTTCTACATCCCCCTCCGGCTTTTCCCTTCGACATTTCCTCAAAATGCTTGTTTAAGCAAGGGCCAGCGTAGTGTTTCGCTCTTACCTGATGTCACCAGACCTTCACGAGGCCTGATGTGCTGCCTGAGGGTTTGACGCTCTTGATTACTGGTGATACGATCAGCATATCTGATGCTGAGTAACTACCTCATTTCATAGCCTGCATTCTTCTTTCCTGAGCTACTATGGTCACCAACTGTTTGGTCTCACCAGCACTTGGAATATCCAGGAGATGCAGGAGCCTGATGTTGCGGTCATGGAAATGTCTTGCCTGCCTATACTTTGCTTAAGCCATCATGCGAACTTTTCTGCAGAATTTTCCAAGGGGCAGCTCCGTTGATGCCGCAAAATGTTTTTACAAGCACACAAGGCCTGCCGCACACAGGCCGTGGGTGTATGATCTCATTCAAAAGACCAGTGCTCAGGTCACATGTTGTCGTTCGTTCTTCGATTTCGAAGATGACCATGACTTCAATCTCAGATGGAAGATTGCTGAGTGTGTGGCCCGCAGGTGGCTGGTGAGGCCGATCTGGGCCCGGAAGGAACACCCCACATGTGGATGGATGGGTGCTACAGTGGAGGTGGAGGTAGCTCTGGCCTTGCACGTGGCTCACTTTCTCTCAGCTTCTGCTGTGCGTCTCTTCTCTGATGTACATGCACCCTTTGTGATGCTGCTTCGCCAGGCTGGGCGGTCCAGGGCAGGCGACTCCCAGGTGTTGAGGTTGATGTCAAGCCTTTGAGGGAAATTTTGAGGCAGTCCTTGAAAGGTTTTCTGCCCCCCCCCCCCAACTTTGCGCTTGCCCTGTGTCAGTTTCCGCACAGCAGTTGTTTCAGCAGTCGACTATCCGGCATTCTGACGATGTGGCCAGCCCATCTGGCCCAGGCTTTCTGAAGGAGAGTGTAGATGCTGGGGTTGCTGGCCCCTTCCAAGATCTCAGTGTCATGGACTTTGTCCTGCCACTTGACGTGTAGGAGTCTGCGGAGACAGCTGAGGTGAAAATGGTTGAGCTGTTTGGCGTGTCTGCTGTAGACAGTCCAGGTCTCACTGGCATAGAGGAGAGTGGTTAGTACCACTGCATGGTAGACCTTCAGCTTGGTGATAAGGCTTAGTCCCTCTCCGCTCCCAGACATTTTCACGGAGTCTCCCAAACACAGAGCTGGCTTTGGCAATCCTGTTCCTGACCTCTGCATCAATGTTCACAGCTCATGAGAGCATGCTGCCCAGACAGGTGAAGTTGTCAACTGCCTGTAAGTTCTGCCCCTTTACCATGATGTGTGGTTCCTGGTAGGGTTTACCTGGCGCAGGCTGATACATCACTTCGGTCTTTTGGTGCTGATGGTGAGACCGAAGTTGTCGCAGGCTCGTGAGAGGCAGTCCATTTTGTGTTGCATCATCTGCCTGTGCTTTTGAGGGCGCAGCCTGCAGTCGCCTGAGACAGAACAGCCCACCGTCAGTTGAAACAGCTGTATTCTGATCTGAGTGTACCACCCCCTGGCAGTCACGGAAGGCGTCAGTCAGCATGGCGTAGAAGACCATGCTGAAGAGTGTAGGGGCGAGAACGCAGCCTTGCTTTACGCCGTTGGTCACTGGAAAGGCTTCTGACTCGTCTCCATCATCAGTACTTTCACCGTCATGCCTTTGTGGAACTGTCGGACGATCGTAATGAACCTGTTGGGACAGCCAAATTTCTCCATGATCTTCCACAAGCCATCTCTGCTGACCGTATTGAAGGCCTTGGTCAGATCGACAAAGGTCACGAACAGATCGCTCTGCTGCTCTTGGAACTTTTCCTGGAGCTGACGTGCAGCAAATATCATGTCTACATTTCCACGTTCTGCACGAAAGCCACACTGTTTTCTGGGAGGAGACCCTGCTCAAGGTGTAGTAGAAGGCGGTTGAGCAGGACACGAGCCAAGATCTTCCCAGCTATATGGACAAGAGAGAGAAGCCTCGGTGATTGTCGCAGGACTGGCGCTTACCTTTTCTCTTGTAGATGTGGAGAATGTTGGCATCTTTCAACTATCGTGGGGCCCTCTCTTTTTCACATCAGCTTCTGTGTCAAGGCTGGGCCTCCTGATTTGTAAACTTCGCCAGGGATTGCATCAGGTCCTGGCGCTTTTCCACAAGAAAGTTGTTTGATTGCCTTTCTGACTTTTTTTTTTTTTGGGGGGGGGGGGGGGGGGCGTCAAGGTCTTGCCTGATCTCCACTTGAGGTAGGCGTGCAATGGCCTCGTCGTTGATTGAGGCAGGGCGGTTGAGAACCTGGTTAAAGAGTTCAGCCCATCTCTCCAGAATCTGCTTCTTTTCTCTCAGCATCTGGGTCCCATCTGCACTGAGGAGGAGGGAGGAGCCGGAGGACTGGGGGTCCATACACAGCCTTCAGAGCATCATAGAAACGCTTGTTGTCATGACCGTCTGCGTAGCCCTGGATTTGATTGGCCTTTTTGATGAACCAGGCATCCTGCATTACGCGAAGCCTCTTCTGCACTTTTTGTTTTGCGCTGGTGAAGGCATCTTCCTTAGCTTGTGATGTGGGTCATTCTGGTGCGCTCTGAACAGCTGGTGTTTCTCTGACACCAGTGTCTGCACTTCTGTGTCATTCTCATCAAACCAGTCTTGGTTTCTACGGGTTGATGGTCCAAGGTGTTCGAGGGCAGTAGAGTGGACTACATCTCTGAAGGCCTCCCACTGCTCTTCAATTTTGCTGTGGTCATCCTCTCGTGTCTTGGGCAGCCTGCCGCCTAGGTCATTGGAGAAATCTTCTGCAACTTTACTATCCTTGAGCTTGGAGACGTTGAGCCTCTTTGCAGTCTTCTGACTTGGGGTCTTTGCATGGGCAGGATGTGGAGTTTACATTCTGACATGATGAGGCGATGATCAGTCCAGCAGTCGGCACCACACATGGCCTTCGTCACTCTCACGTCTCGCGCATCTCTCTTCCTGGTGATGGCATAATCAATCAGGTGCCAAAGCTTGGAGTGTGGGTGCATCCATGATGTGTTGTTGCGGAGTAGGGAGGTGGAACAGAGTGTTGGTGATAACAAGGTCTTGAGCGCACATCTTGAGAAGCAGGAAGCCACTGCTGTTGCAGTTGCCAGTACCGTGTCTCCCAGTGATCCTTTCCAGGTCTGGGTGATCGGTCCCCTACTCTGGCGTTGAAGTCCCCGAGTACGATTAGCTTCTCAGACGGTGGGACTACTGCGATGAGAGTGTCTAGCCATAGAACTTGTCCTTGATGTCATCTGGGGTGGTCATTGTTGGGGCATACGCGCTGATTAGTGTTGCACTCTTCTTGTTTCCAAGTGGAGCTGGAGTGTCAACAGGCGATCGTTTATGCTCTCTGGGAGCTTCACAAGTTTCGGGGTGAGATGGGATCTGATGGAAAATCCCACGCCTGTCTCTCGCCGTTCAATGCTGCTGCGTCCACTCCAGAAGAATGTATATCCTCCACCACAGTCTGTGAGTTGGCCTTTGTCCGCTAGGCGTGTTTCGCTAAGTGTTGCTATTTCAACGTTGTAGCGAGCAAGTTCTTTGGCGACCAGTGCAGTTCTTCGTTCTGGTCTGTCTGCCTTGGCGTTGTCTAGTAGAGTTCGCACTTCCACTGCCGAGGTTGAGCCCATTTATTTTTGTTTTCTTCGTAGTTCGACCGCAGGAGGGACACCCCCTGCCAGCTGTGGTTTGCTGGCCAGGGTAAGGTGAAGCAGGCAATGGTCAGGGCACCTTTCCTTGCCCCTTCCTCTTGCTATGGAGGTGAGCAGTGCAGTCCTAAAAAGGGCTGCTCAGACACCCAGGGAGCTGCCGAACTCCACTTCTGCTTCGTCCAATAGAGAGCGACCACATGCCCTGGGCCGCCTGTGAGCAGGCTCGTGACTGGCAGCTCCCAGTGTGTCCACACCTGCTGCCTTCGCCACTTCCCCATTGCCACAGGACTTGAGGTTGCGCTGTGGGTTTGAAGTCATGACTTGCGCTTGACTTGGATTATAGTGAGGGAGAGCCCTCACTCTCACTCCCCCCCCAGTCCATCTGTGTCCAGTGGCAAGACACGTCGAGACGGCTGGAGATAGATTGGGGTGCAGTGGACCACCGTGACGTCTTTTTTTTTGTCTTGACACGCCCTGTGCGCTCCACAACGCGTTGCTGGAAATCGCCTTTCTGCCCGTTGAACCACAGTGGTTTCTTCTGTGCAGTCCGCCGATTTCAGCTTCGCGTACAAGGTAGACAAGCCCTAGAGTTGAGGGTCGGTGACCTGTCAACTTACCAGCTATGCTTGCGGTATGCTCGCAAAGAGAGTGGAGACTGTGAGAGCAGGAACTTCCAGCTTCCCGTACAAGTCCAAAGAACTTGCCCTCTGCTCCAGCAGATGACAGTGCATTTCAATCACAGACACATTGTGTGTCCAAGTTACAAATGAATGGGATGTTTCAGTGTTGCCATCCAGTTTCATGTTTGTAATGTTCCTGTTTCCCTATAATTTTGGATGAAGAAAAAAAAACAGAGGTGATCATCATCTAAAATGCATTCTCCTCCCATCAATATAACAAACATACACTTTCTGATCCATTTTGTCACAAACATAACACGCCCCTCCCTCCCTGAAATGCCTCCTACACCTCATATGATAACAACGAACACATAATTAAACACTTAACACCGTCATCAATAAATCAAACACATCAATAAATCAAACACATCATACAAATAAATGCACTCTCCAACCGCCCCATCACACACATTAGCACGTACCCTTAACCCCCTCCTGCTTCCCCAGCCTACACCATCACACACATTAACACGTACCCTTAACCCCCTCCTGCCTCCCCAACCTACACCATCACACACATTACCACGTACCCTTAACCCCCTCCTGCCTCCCCAGCCTACACCATCACACACATTAACACGTACCCTTAACCCCCCCTTAACTCTCTGCCTCCCCAACCTACACCATCACACACATTACCACGTACCCTAACCCCCCCTCCTGCCTCCCCAACCTACACCATCACACACATTAAAACGTACCCTTACCCCCCTCCTGCCTCCCCAACCTACACACCATCACATGCACACATCATCCACTCCAGACTTTCTTCACACTCCACAGAAACATGCCCATTTTCCACAGCCACCTCCTCTGTCTCACACACACGCACGCACGCACGCACGCACGCGCACGCACGCACACACACACACGCACACACACACACACACACACACACACACACACACACACACACATCCACCCCCCACCACTACATTTCTTTAACTTCCAGCCTCAACATCACATACACACAGACACACCCTCCACTATCACACTCGAACACACCTGAACACCTGCATCTTCACACCCTGTGTCAACTCATACCATAACACTTACAATCACAAACTGTCCACCCCATACAATCACAATCAAGCACCCTTAACCCTACATTACACACACACACACACACACACACACACACACACACACACACACACACACACACACCGTGACATCCAGATACACACCATCAACTCCATACCTTCCCTACTTCATATCTACACACACACTCAACTCAGTATCATCACCTATACCCAGTCTTCCAATGAACTATTGCTT
>JADBJO010026078.1:0-5000 GCA_016801955.1 Conus betulinus | reverse complement strand
ATTTCATTCAGATTTAAATAGACAGACGTTGCAGTTGTCCATCCATGGAATTTTATCATTGTTGCCTAGCCACACGTAACTGCATTCCGATTTATTCAAGGCTACTCATTGATGGACTGTGTTAACAGTTTTACTCTGTGTGTTGGGTGTGTATGACAACTGCACTGTGTTTACAAAAAAGACCCCCAAAGTTCAACTAAAAACAAATGAAGTGAAATATCTGAAACGAGTCTGATAAGGTCAACACCAGGACCAGACGAGCACAATCAAATTAAAAAAAAAAAATGGCTGCCTAGATTTTTAGGACTAGGACTATATTTCATGACATCAAAATATGACTTTTTTTTTTTTTACTGGACATGATTTTATCTGCTGAATTAGGACGATGTTTGTTTTTACACTTCAGCAAACTTGTGGCATACGAAACCATCTTTTAATGCTAACAGTCTTCGAAACGAAAACTTCAGGTAACCATCTGGATAGATCGATATACAGTCCGCAAAGAATACGCTGAGTAATATCTGCCTATATCTTCTATATATGTTTTTTTGTTTGTTTACTTTTTTGGGTTTTATTATTTTTTTGCAAACTTCGCTGGACTGTTTCCCCACTACTGAATTGCTGAAAATATCATGGATATGTATGCATAGTTTCCTCGTTTCATTCACAGGTCGCCGACTGTGCCTTGGGGACGCCATGGCCCGGATGGAGCTGTTCCTGTACCTGGCCTCTCTCATCCAGCACTTCCACTTCCTGCCACCCGGAAAAAGGGACAGCTGCCCATCTTTGGAAGCCGTCGCGGGAACTGACGTACACCCCACAGCCATTCAAAATCCGTGCAGTGCCCAGAGTGTGAAAGATGCGCTAGCGTGCACGCATGCTCGATCTCCCCATCTGACCCCCTCTCCTCTCCTTCCTTCCTCTCTCTCTCTCTCTTGTCTCTCTCTCTCTCTCTCTCTTCTCTGACTGATCTCTCTCTTCCACACCCATGTTATTAGATTCAGCACGTGTGTCCACACGACACACACACATGTCTCTCCCCTTTTTTTGAGGACAACACCAACCATGTACACATCCATACACCAACATACCGTCAAATGATATATATATATAGATATGATTAGATATAATATATATATATGGTGGGTGTGTGTGTGTGTGTGTGGATATATATATATATAATATGATATAGATTTACGAACGCAACACACACACACACACAACACACAAAGCATGCACAACATGGCATCTAGGCGTGACCAGTTCGCGTGTGCAAACACCGCACACAGATTCAGCGCGCGCGACGCGCGGAGCGCGCAGGCTCACCCAACACCACAACACACCACATACACACACACACACACACAACACACACACACTTTACGCACACAGTGCTAATGATGACCTGACACAGGCAGGTAACATCCCCGGACAACCATTCTCTAATGGACTCCCGCCGGTGCTCGTAACACCTACCGACAGAGTAAGTTTTAGACATTCCTTTGGCGTTTTGCCGTTCTCCTGTTAAACGGGGCCATCAAACAATAATAGAAAGATCTGTGATTCCGTATTTGATAAGAAACAATGATTATCGCTCAAAACATCCGGATGTAAGTCCAATGCGTACACAAGCAACAAACACACACAAACACACCACCCACACACCACACACACCACACACACTCAAAGATAAACGATCAGTCATTTACTTGTTCATTGCTCCAAAGTCAAAGAACTAGTATCTCTGAGAGTGGGACGACAGTTTTTATCCGAGTCTTCCATTTCTCTGAACAATGTTTTTGAACTTTATTCACATTCTACGAAATTTTTCGGAGTGTTTTGATAAATTGTCCAAGTTGGTATATTCCTGTGATTGAGCCCTTTTCATATCCCAAACCCCATTTTGTGTGATAGAAATGTAGTTATTAACACACACAGACACAGACAAAGACACACGACACACCACACACACACACACACCACAACACACACGCACGAAAAGCTGCACGCACTCACAAAAACCACACACACCCGCGCGCGCCGCGCGCGCGCGCGAGCAAGTATGTCTCTCTCCCTCTCTACACACATATTAATAACAATATATTTCATATATTGTAAAATATATGTATATAGTTATATGACATGCAAATGCATGTGTTGGCCGTTGCTTTCTTAGTGTGTTATTTGCTAATTCGATGTTAAAAATTGGCATTAAGCTTTTTTTTTTTTTGTTTTTTTTTTTTTTTTTCCCCCCTAGTTGGTAGATCCTCACTGATTTTCATATGTCCATAGCTTTGATCCTCATTGATTGGTAATTATGTACACATTTTTACCCATTTTCCTTATGCAATAACTACATCCTAAGCTGTTGTACATACCCATGCAAGTACCGACATACACACGTACGTCATATCAAACTTAACATGCAGTCAACTCCTTCCCACTCTACCCACCCCTTCCCTTTTTCCCCACCCTTCCCATCCGTCTTAATATCACTTTTAGTGAACAGGACGTTAAACAGAATAACAAACACAACAATCAAGATGGCGGACCACAAGCTGGCCGGACACACGCAGCCACCCTCTACCGGTGGCGGTTTGGGCCAAAATCGGACAAAAATGAAAACACGATTTGATGGGAGACAAACGGCCACCGCACGCAGCGACCGAGAACTAAGAAGGGCGACGTGACCCTGGGAGACTAGCGGCTGCAGCAAAACAAAAACCAACTGTTCAAACCCTGCAGCGAAGAGGCCCGGAATCGCGCGCAACTTGGCGTCCGCAGGAAACCCAGCTGTTCAGCTGACGAAAACCTCAACCGAGAAACAAAGGAGGTTGGTAGCCATGATTTGAGTTCTCTCGGTGCCGAGAAATGTTTTGTCTCCTGACAACGTAAGTGAAACGTTGGAGAATGCCGTAATTACACAAAACAAAAATACTTACAGAAAACATCAAACCGCAAGTGACTATGGTGACCACTGCCACACAGACAGAAGCAGGCCTTCCAGGCGCAGCAACGTACGCACAAGTAGTTGCTTCGATTCAGGGAGCAATCCGCTCAAACGAAACGCCAGTCTATGAAAAATTTAACAGCAGGAAACTGGTAAAAAAATCTTTGCCTAAGACCAGACCAAAAAAGCAAATAATGATCGTTCCAATCGCTATTAGTCAAAATGACGGAAGATCGAATTATGCCAAAGAAGAATGACGTCAAGTGCTCTGAGCGGAATAGAAAAGAGATCACAGTGAATCTAGAAAAAGAAAAGTAAAAGTAGACGAAGGCCAGGAGTATCCAACAGTACTTGTCATCCATGATCTGTTGCAAACGGAGTTCAAGGAAAAAGACTTGGGCTATTCCTCGACGAATCAAGGTCTCCAAGCTTAAGCAGCACAAGTGTATCAGCTGTCAAACAATGCCTAGAAGAGATTGATACGGAGGAAATGCGTGACTGTGTGTAGTACATTGTTGGAGGTCAATGACTTGAAGGTGGAAGGGCAGAAAAAGTCATGTAAGCATTTTGTACAGACACTGATCAATCAGTAGCGGAAAAAACACCCAGAAGAGTGATGAAGTATCAGTTACAGCAAGAAGTTGCTTGGACAAGTGATGGAAGTGGAACAGACAGCTGCTTCAATGCAAAGATCAGTACTGACCTCTGTTTAAGTCAAAAAACATCAGTTTCTTGACAGATAAAATAAGACTTGACACCCTCATGACAACAATGCCACACATTTCAAAACGGGGCTTAGCCGCTTGCAGGACAAATGTGACGGCCTGAGGAGTTGGTGGGGGGACCCCAAAGCGGACTCCCGACCGACGAAGGGCAAACAGGGAAACTAACGACGCCAGATACAAGTGTTCCCGTGGGGTAACCATCAGGTGCGGACTGGGACTAATGACGGCCACGACGACCAGCCACGGACGGCAACTTGCGGTGTTCTCTAGGTTCAGTTTGATTGATTCTTAAGCACGCACTGTTTATACGTGTCTTGTGACCAGATTGTGGAATTTTTCTCTCATTAGTACTGATTAATTGTTTTCCTTCCAGATCATTTGACTATTAGTTTAGAACATGACACGAGGGAAAAACGTAGGTTTTCAATAGGAACGGTAGATCATACTTCTAATATGAACATTTAGTAAAACATCCGCAAACATGGAATAAAATGTCTTAAGCTCAGTCATAACGTAAAGAAGATAAGTACCTAGTTAGAAAATATCACTTCCATCCCCTCTCTCAAAAAGAAGGACACAACGGACACAAGACAGCTAGTACATAAGCAAGCGGTGTAAATCCCACAATGTGCCATTCTAGTCCATCAGATAGTCTGCACAATTCATTCTTTGCTGTGGCAGCAATAATAAGTTTTACGAATATGATGAGGTATTTACAACAGGACAGATGTAACAATACTGAATGGTCCGTAAGCTCAGGCAGCAAAGGCAAGAAAGTGCTACCTTACCGGAGATTTAATGACAGCCTTTTGGGGAGAGAAGAACTGTGACCATATCAAAAGCGATCGTTGAGAGAGGAGATGTTGTAGAATCATAGTTGATCTATAAAACGAGGTCGTGTACAAGAATCCTGATAATCCCTAATAATAGCGTCGGCAATGGATTTAACCTGGTTCGCATGGATCTAGCTCCATTTGTGTAGTGAACAATGGGCTCATGGGAAATATGATCCACTTCTGATGTAACACTTTTGAATACAGCACGAAGATACAGACTAAGGGAGGATAAAGTACAAAGTACCCAATTTATAATTTGCTTTGGGATAACTTTTCCCGCAGAGATGTCTACGTTTTATGTTGAGGCTATGCCACGAAACATAAATGACGGTTTATTGTCATTTACCAAGGCCAGATCTAGAGGTGCTAAGTCCTAGTCCTCTGCTTAAGACAAAGAAATCACATAAACACTCTGGAACAATATCGTGGAATGACGACTGTGAAAAAGGCAAATCGCGGAAAAAGGGAGAAATTTAAATATGATCATAC
>JADBJO010026077.1:0-20000 GCA_016801955.1 Conus betulinus | reverse complement strand
TCGCACGTAATTCGTTTTGTAGCCTGAGCGTAACATGCCTACCTTAATCACAGTTTTTGTACTCCCAGTTCTTATAGAACAGGGAGTACTTTAGGATGGGAACGAAGAAATGCTGTCTGTGTGTCTGTCTGTCTGTCTGTCCGTCCGTGGTCAAAAATGTGTTCCGCTCGCTCCAGAAAAAAAAAGAAAAAAAAAAAAAACTGGGCCGATCTCTCTGAAAATTTGTAGGTATGTTCATTATGGGTCACGGATGATGCCCGACGTTTATTTTACCGTTATATCCGTTCCTAACGGCTATAACGGCTGATAACGGTTTTTCTTCTTTATGGAATATCTCCGAACGTACTTGGCCGATCTTTCTGAAAATTTGTAGGTATGTTCTTTATGGGTCACGAATGATGCCCGATGTTTATTTTACCGTTATATCCATTACTAACGGCTATAACGGACCATGACGGTTTTCTTCTTTATGGAATATCTCAGAAAGTACTTGGCTGATCTTTCTGAAAATTTGTAGGTATGTTCATTTATGAGTCAAAGATGATGGCCGATGTTTACCAGAATAGCCGTTACTGACGGCTAATACGGCCCAAAATGTTTTTTTTTCCCCTCTTTATGGAATACCTCACGCGTATTCGAGATAAACCGGCAGTATGTGTATATGCTTTGCATCTTGTTGTTGTTGTTGTTGTTGTTGTTGTTGTGCGTTACTGGCACCAGTCAGCAAAAGTAAACCTAGAGCATTTTGTGTCCTCTAATCGACACCTGTAAATTGAAAGTAACATTTTGAGGAGTCTCTTTGCGACCGGAACGTGCGTGATATTTTGTATACCTCATTCAGCGAAAAAAAAAATGAGGTACAAAAAGTCGAAGATTAAGATTTGATCTTCAGCATCAAAACGTATGTTGTGTATGGGATAGGCACATTACACTTTTCTTTACGATGACGTTTATTCGGTGTGCTCACAAAAACATGAAGAGGATTGAGGGAGAAGGAATCCGTAATGGGACGTGAAACAGATTCACAACCAGACATGTATCAAGCATTCTTCAAGGACTTGCTTTTTCGTCTCTCGTTTGACGTTAACGCAGATGAAACCAACTGATCATCACAGATTAGACGTTTTATCCATTTGTATTCCAAGCTACACTCATTGCAAATTTCCTTACGTTTGAAACCTATTTATTTCAGTTTTGCGCACAAAGGCAAAATCGAAAAGTACTTAATTAAAGTTGACAGATATATCAATGACTGTGGGAAACAAGCATGGCTGGATGATACTTCAATATGATTCACTTGTTTGAATTACCATGTGTGAATGTGATAGACAGACGTACAGCGGGAAGAGACAGATAGACAGACGGATATAGACAGATTTAAAGGCACGAAGGCCTGCCGAAAGACAGACAGATCTCAGCAGTGGGCAGGGGGGGGGGGGGGGGGGGGGGGGGGGGGGGGGGGGGGGGGGCGGAGAGGGGGGGGGAGCTTTCTTCGATCAGGATCGATATTTCAGGCAAGGGGTAGACAGAGGGAGGCAGAAGCAGAAACACATTCAGAGACAAAGAGGGAGACGGACACAAGCACACAGAGACAGAGTGCATAGAGACAGATCGACATGGAGAGAGAGAGAGAGAGAGAGAGAGAGAGAGAGAGAGAGAGAGAGAGAGAGAGAGAGTTGTGTGTGTGTGTGTGTGTGTGTGGAGTGTGAGTGTGTGTGTGAGAGTGGGAGTGGCAGAGAGAGAGACAGAGAGAAGGAGAGAGAGGAGAGAGAGAGAGAGAGAGAGAGAGAGAGAGAGAGAGAGAGAGAGAGAGAGAGAGAGAGAGAGAGAGATGGTGACATACTACTTCAGGAAAGAGAGACAAAGAGAATGAAGAGCAAAGAAGAAAAAAGAAAGGACAGGGGATGAGGTAGAGAGCGAGAGGGAAGGAACAGATAGATCGACAGGGCACGGAGGGACAGACAGACAGACAGACAGATAGACAAACAGACAGACAGACAGACAGACAGAAATAGTGTTTACCTGACGGCCAGCAGACGTTTGGCCTTGAGAGGCCAGAGGACACAGACACACCTCTCCAGGGAGATCAGCAGGGTCAGACAGTTGGAGGAGCTCAGGAATCCAGTGTACACCCCCACCATGTTGAGGCTCTGCACCTGGCACACACACACACACACACACACACACACACACACACACACACACACACACACACACACACACACACACACACACACACACACACACACACACACACACATGTGATCAATATAAAGACTTACCTATTGACTCAATATCACTACTCTCGGAATTTTTTACATATTTTACATCTGCAGAACTGAACTCTGAAATGCTTGACACCTTCATGTGAAGCATGTCTATGACAGCACTTCAACAGACAGTGTTGGTCTTGGGTACCTGAAGAGCTCACCTTCTTGGGGCTCTCAGCGCGCGTTTAGAAGGTCAGAGATGGAATTCGGGACGCCCAACATTAAGAGGGGCACCTTAATCACCCATCTAAATGTGTTGTAAGTCTGGTGGTATCAGAGTGGTCACAGGGTGATAAAGGGACACAAGAAAGCAAGCATATATACACTTTGTATCGACACTTGCTGTCAGAAAGTTGTGACCCTATCACGCGGAATATTCCAGGCAATGTTTGGCATGTTCGATTTTTTTTTTTTGCTAAGCTGAAAACGCGGTGAATTCGGGGACGTAATTTCCTTGCTGGGTCACGCAGTCTCGTCATGGATGACTGCACACTGTTGTTTGTTTATTTGATCTTAGTTTATTTTCATTTTGTGAAAAAATATATATAAAGGGAGAAAAGAAGTGATCAACAGGTGAAAGGGACCCACACGAAGTCCGAGAAGTCAGAAATATCTCAAACGACAAAGGACATTTTTGGTTTGGTAATCGACCGCATGCACAGACAGGAGGCGTTTCAGGGGAGATAATTTCTAAATAGGGTTTTGATCGAAATTTTTTTTTTACTAGATCACCATTGCATAACACAACAAATGATAACTGAACATCTACGCTGATTGAAAACGCATAATTCTCATTTTGTAATAATGCTAAAGATAACAGATTAAACTAGAACTCGGAACCATATGTCGCATTTCCATGGTTTGGCGTCTCGTTGAAACTTATGTTTAGCATTGTCGAATGAAACCCGTGGCTAATCTTGCCGAAAGGATATCCCAGCATGCTGTTAGGATATGTATTTAAGAACACATGGGGGGAAACAGCAATAGGAAGCTGCGTGAAAATGGGACAGCAAACCTGAATTGCAGTGATGGCTCTTTTCTGCTCTTGATTCTTGACTTGTTTTTGGTGTAGTGCCCTACAGGTCTCCACCTCTCCAGCTCTTTGTCCTGTGGGCCGAATCGCATGAGGAGGATGTTTGGTATTAAAGTGAATATTGCCTGAAGAGTTGTTATGTGTGTTAGGGATGTCGCCACATGCTCAAGTCTACCCGGAAAAAAGCAGTATGTTTCTGCAGCACAACAACTCAGAAATACTTGGATGGATCTTCGTCCAAATTTTAAAGTATATTTACTAAAATCAACATCTGCAAGTCTTTACATTTTGAAGTTTCTAGTTCCAAACCTCATGAAACGGCAAGGGAAAAGAACGTTCTGAGATGGGAGGTAACTCACATTTCTGTCATATGATCACTGGAGCTGCTTGCTGTTTTCTTGACCGGTACTTTATATTCACACCCTGATCAGCTTATCAGTTTGATAGCCTCTCATGTGCTATTGAAATCCTATGGAGATGAAGGGTGACAAAAAATTGACTCAACAATAAGAGAAATAATAACATTACAATGTGAAGTGTAACATCTCAGTTGTGATAATTGTGCTTATGTTCTCAGCGCCCTGCCTGGCTGTCTTAAATAATGGCCACCAACTCAGTTTCATGCTGCCATTGGTGCGCTGTCATGAGTAGATCTGTCGGTGTGCCATCCCTCGTTAGTGCTAGAATTTGGACTGCACACGACAATCTACGATGCAGCGACCATTTCCTGCTTCTCTTGTCACTATTCAAACACCGCATCAGACAGGAAGTCAATCCCAATATGCACCAGTTCTAAACTGGCCAACGATTTTTTTTTTAAATGAGAGACAAAACCCGCAAAGAACTTAAGGAGCATGTACATGGTTTTAAAATCCGATAGCCTAGCGGAAAACTTTAACATTATTTTAGAATGTGCCTAAGCGACGCTCAAACTATAACCCATAATTGAAAAAATGGAAATAGAAACCTTTACGGCTGCCAGAAACAACAACAACAACAACAACAACAACAACAACAACAACAAACAGCAAGTAAGAAGTCTCAGCGGCTCCTCCTTTTTTTTTAAATTGATAACTAGAAGGAGAAAACTATCTCCAACGAATGCTAGCCTGCACCATCAGTTGTAAGGCCACACACATAATATCTGCAGCCGTTAACCCTAACAAAACATGACGTTTCAAATCACTACCCTGAGCCTCTATGAAAACTACGGAAGGAAAGAACCAGCGCTGCTCCCTCCAGTTGTCGTCTTAACTGACTGACGTCTGAACAATAGAAAACCACCCGCTTGACTTGCTTCGATGACAGAAATAAGCTGCGTCCCTTCAACCACAAATAATGCCAGGCACAACGAGGGTGTGAGTTACACCTGTGTGCACTGTGAAACACGTGGAAAGAAGGAACTGAAGTCTGTGTCTAAAGAAAGGGAAAGAAAGGATCAGTGGCCTCCAGAGGTCAACTAAGTTCTGACCCAAAGTCTTCCGTACTGAGTATCGATGTGTAGGAGAGAAAACAGAACAACTTCGAGCGGGGGAAAAAAGCTAATCAGATTTGTAATCAGCTGCAGATCTTCTCCTTAAAAGAACAACAACAGCAACAAAAAACAAAGCAAAAAAAAAAAAAAAACCACTACACACACACACACACACACACACACACAAGGACACAATGGAGATAAGGCGGAGGAGCGGGAGGGACTGAATGGAGATAAGGCGGAGGACGGGAGGGACTGAATGGAGATAAGCGGAGGAGGAGCGGGAGGGACTGAATGGAGATAAGGCGGAGGAGCGGGAGGGACTGAATGGAGATAAGGCGGAGGAGCGGGAGGGGACTGAATGGAGATAAGGCGGAGGAGCGGGAGGGACTGAATGGAGATAAGGCGGAGGAGCGGGAGGGACTGAATGGAGATAAGGCGGAGGAGCGGGAGGGACTGAATGGAGATAAGGCGGAGGAGCGGGAGGGGACTGAATGGAGATAAGGCGGAGGAGCGGGAAGGACTGAATGGAGATAAGGCGGAGGAGCGGGAAGGACTGAAGGGAGATAAGCGGAGGAGGAGCGGGAAGGACTGAATGGAGATAAGGCGGAGGAGCGGGAGGGACTGAATGCTAGGTTACAGGAAACAGCATGTCAGAAAATCCTGAAACACTGTACATAACTGTGTTTGTTATGCTTTCTTCAATGCTATACTATCCGTGACTTAAATAAAAATGCCACCCTCAACAATAGGTGGCTTTGAAAATCTTTTAAAAAAATGCAAACAAACAAACAAAACAGCCACATCAAACAACGACAACAACAAAGATGAAATATTTTCTTATGTCTGACATCCATATACCGCGCTTCTTCTCTGTAGCAGAATCATTTCAGAACGATTAAAATCTTAATGGGCAATTCGCTTGTCCTGTTTGCTTCATAACATCCAATGCTTGCCTGTAAGCGGATGAGAGAAGGCGGTTTTTACCTTCCAAAAGCCAATGTATCACTAATAAGGGAGTGAGGCGATAGGGTTTAAATTCAAATATGCCCCCCCCCCCTCCCCCCCCATGTCACCAACACGGGTGTGAGGTGATGAAATGTTTACCTTCCGGAAGTCCTCCATACCACTGATAGTGGATGAGGGATGAGGGTATTGACCTCCTAAAGCCCTCCACATCGCTAGGAAGAGGGTGGGATGACGAGGTGTTTATCTCCCGGGGGCCCACTATACCACTAATGAAAGGGGTGAGGTGTGGGGGTGTTTTACCTTCAAAATCCCTCCATATCATCAATAAGGGGGAGGGGTGAGGTGATGAGATGTTTATCTTCAAAAGCCCCCATACCATCAATAAGGGGGAGGGGGGAGGTGACGAGGTGTTTACCTTCCAGAAGGCTCCAAGGGGAGGGTGGAAGAGGCTGAAGATGCTGTACAGTCTGGATGTCATGGAAACGGTGATGTAACCTGTGTCTGCTACGCCAAACTGCAAAAAGTACGGAGATTATTACATGGTGATGAGGGTGGTGGTGATAATGATGATGATGGTGATGATGATGATGATGGTGGTGATGGTGGTGGTGGTGGTGGTGGTGGTGGGTGGTGGTGGTGGATGGTGGTGATGATGATGATGATGATGATGATGATGATGATGATGATGATGATGATGATGATGATGATGATGATGATGACATTTAATGACAAACTGCATAACAACTGTAAAACTAATGGAGTATAGATAAATGTCAGGGCATGTGGGCAGGTGGATGTGTGTTGACAAAAAAAGGCAGGAGGCAGGCACGGGATTGGTCAGGGCATCCATTTCATGCCCAAGCCACCAACATCCCATTGCTGCTCTGCCACACAGCTGTCATGTCGCTCCCTATATATAATATATTTCGATATACACACATACGTGTGTGAGTGTTGGAGTGTGGTGTGTGTGTGTGTGTGTGTGTGTGTGTGGTTCATTTTAAGCATGTGTGTGTGGTGTGTGTGTGAAGGCGTGCGTGCACAATCTGTGCATGCGTGTGTGTGTGTATGTGTGTGTGTGTGTGTGTGTGTGTGTGTGTGTGTGTGTGTGTGTGTGTGTGTGTGTCAAAAAGAAAGAAGGAAAAGGGGGTTAAATTACATAAAAAGAAAGAAACAAGAAAACAAACAAAGGGACAAAACCACACCAAACCTGAAAAGACAGAGGTTGATCCTGTCCGACAAGCCCTGACGTGTAAAAACCACCATGTTGATGACGTTCATGATGACGCCACCTACCGTCAGCACCGGAAGCAGTCCCACTTGCACCACCATCAACACGAGATGCGACGTAGCTGAGCTGACCGGATCATCCGGGTATTTTTCACCTGACACTCCAGAGGAGGCTGTGTGGTGAGTGTAACCAATGTCCACATCGTCCTTCAAGGTGGTGTTAAAAAGTGAATCTGCAAATAGCCCCAGGGAGATGGAACTCTTTTCCTTGAGCGTGGATTGTGCTTTGAGGGCCATGCTACGAGAACCAGACACAAGGTGTAGCCGGGTGCTAACAGGGTATATTTCTTGGTCACCCGTCGTAGACGAGATATCTCGTTCATGAGTTATCTTCCCCTTCTTCTCCTGTTCACGACCAACATCATTATGCTGATGACTCTGTCGTATACTTAGGGGTTTGCGAAGATTTGCGCTGTGTTTGTTAGACATAATTTTGATTTCAGCTTAAGGGTGGGTGGGGAGGGAAGAGGGAGTGGAGATGAGGAGGAAGGGGGGGGGGGGGGGGGGGGAAAGGGGTGTGGGGGTGTAGGAGGAGGCGGGGGGGGGGGGATGTTGTTGTTGGTGTTATTGATGGGAGTTGTCTGAACCTGAAGCGGTCTAGGGTCTCCGCCGTCACCACATCCTCTGGTAATTTGTTCCACTCTGGGATGGTTCTTGGGAAGAAGGACATTTGTCGGTAGTCTGTCCTGCATTGTGGGATGTCGTAGCTGCAGCTGTTGTTTTTTCTTAAACTTCTTCTGGTCTGGAATTTCCTGGGCAGTACTTGGAGTTGATGTCAACAAGATTGTGGTGGATTTTGTACATCATTTCCAGTCTGGCATTTTGTCTGCGTTTCTCTAATGTAGGCCACTTCAGAGAGCGTAGGATTTCATCTACACTGGTTGTTGGTCTGTGGCTGTGTGTGACCCATCTGGCTGCTCTACGCTGGATCTTTTCGATCTCCTGGATCTCGTTGCGGGTGTGGGGGTCCCAAACGCATGATGCGTTTTCAACAATCGGTCGAACAAGGGTTTTGTACGCAGTTTCTTTCATCTCTCTTGTTTCCGATTTTGAGGTTTCGTCTAAGGAACCCGAGGGTTTTGCTGGCTTTTGCGGTGATCGTCTCAATGTGGGATCCCCATTAAAATTGGTCGTCTTGGATCGTGACCCCTAGGTATGTCCATGAAGTTTGTACACAGGTTGGAGTTTATTCTGTCGCCGTGTAGCACTCAGTGTGAGCACTTTTCTGGATGGAAGCTCATGGACCACTGCTCTTCCCACTTTGTCAGAGTGTCAAGGTCGTTTTGTAGTGTTTGTTGGTCGGATGCTTTCTTTACTGTGTGGCTGCACATCGTGTCATCTGCGAACAGGCGGACTTTGGAGCTGATCCCTGCCAGGAGGACATTAATAAAGAAGTAATAAAGAAATAGGCTTGGTCCTAGGACTGAGCCTTGGGGAACTCCTGAGTCTACAGGGACGTACGACGATCTTTGTCCTTCTACCAGCACTGGTTGTTGTCTGTTACCTCCCTTGGTTGAATCTCTTCTTTTTTTTTTTTTTTTTTTGCGTAAATTCTTTAAATCATGAATACTTCTGAATCTACATAGTTGTATATACGTCGCTGAAGTCACAAAAAAACTGATGCATTCTATTCATTACAACCGTGTTGGGCTGAAAAGCCCATATTTTCTCTAAAACTGGTATTTCGCACAATTAATCATGGCGCCATTTTGAATTGTCCGACGAACAACCCGTAAATAATTCTTGATTTCACAAAAAGTATGAAAGAATCCAAAGAATCCATGAATGCGCATTGAAAGTAAAGTTCATGAGCTCTGATTTCGTATATCGCATGCCTATGATCTTTTCTACACAGGCTTGCGACGATACGAAATGACTGACGGCCAGACATAATTATCATGGACTTTGCGAAAACTTTCGACAAAGTAAACCATAGCCTTTTGATCCACAAACTTAGACACTATGGTGTCACTGATAAGATCAACCAGTGGCTCAAATCCTTCCTTTGGGATAGACCTCAAGCAGTCATTGCTAACGGCGCTACATCAAACTTTGTCAGTGTGCAATCAGGAGTTCCCACAGGGATCTGTCGTTGGGTCAGTGCTTTTCCTGGCATACACCAACGACCTACCGGAGCAATTCACCTCACCGACACGTCTGTTCGCCGACGATACTGTTGTCTATCGTCTCTCTGCTACAGAACACGACCGACACCAGCTACAAGAAGACCTCCAACGCCTCGAGCAGTGGGAGAAGAGCTGGGATATGGCGTTCCATCCAGGGAAGTGTGTTACCCTATCCGTCACCAGAAAAAAATCCTTCTAACAACCAGTACAAACTCCATGGACACACCTTGGCAAATGTCACCTCGGCCAAGTCTCTCGGAGTCACCCTCACCAAAGACTTGTCATGGGGTTCCCACATCCATGACACCATCCTCAAGGCCAACAAGGCCTTGGGGTTCCTGCGGAGAAACCTGCGGAGAAACCTGAAAGTGAGCTCCACTAAAATCAAAGAGACGGCCTACAAGACTTTCGTACGTCCCATACTGGAGTACGCCTGTAAAGCATGGGACCCACATGGTGAAACAAACATCAACAAAATTGAAGCGGTCCAGAGGAGAGCCGCCAGATTTGTCATCAACAGGTACCACAACACCTCGAGTGTCACCTGCATGGTCGACAAACTCAAATGGCCCTCCCTCCAACAAACCGTGGAAAGGTACGTAAAGTTACCAACACGACGGAAAGTAGCCCGACTTTACCATGCTGAGAAAGATCCTGAACAACGAGGGCCGCATTCAGCATGGACAAGATCAAATACGCCCCCTCACGAAGACGACGTTGCCACCCTCAACAACTTGTTCAGATGCAGTGCAGGACAGACTACAGACGATATTCTTTCCTTCCGGACACCATCCAGGAATGGAACGAGCTGCCTAGTACTACTGTGGCAGCTGACACTCTGGGACACCTTCAAGTCCAGAGTGCCACCCCAGTAGTTAGTTTTGTTAGGTAGGCTGGCCCCCCCTCCCCACTCTCGCCCCCGAATTTTTTTTTGTGTGTGGGGGGGGGGGGGGGTGGGGGGGGGGGGGGGGGTACTAGAACCCCAAAAAGCGAAGATGTAGTAGTCTGCCAGGTAAACCCACTTAGTATTTAGGAGTTAGGGTTAGGTTTTATTCTCACTATCTAGGTCTTTCACTTCCTACCCACAATTCTTTTTTTCTCACTCTGCAATCATCTCAAAAGTTCTACAATGGCAGAGGCCATCAACATGATGATTGATGGCCATTCAACTGGGTGATGATGATGATGATGATGATGATGATGATGATGATGATGATGATGATGATGATGATGACGGCACCGGTCCCTTGAGCAAGTCGCCTTCTATGTTGATTGTGGGAATTTTGATCTAAATTGTCATTTTATGAAATTCGGACTTCCAAATCGAAATGTTTTTAACGACTCCATTTCTATGATAGAAGCAACAAAAATATATAAAATTATCATCCGATGGACCATTTCAACAGAATAACATTTGATCGAAAATCGTGTGAAAAGCACATGGCGACAGTCATGTGGAGATGAAAGCAAGTTGTGTTTCCGATCAAATATTAAACACAAAGTTCTCCGCTCAGACGGCATCTTGGATAGTGAAATTTATATGTATAAAAAGAGGGAAATGTCAGCTATTCATTCATTTACAAAATTATTTCATGCTGTGTTTAGTATTTTTCATCGAAAGAGAGGAAAATATGACGAAAACTCGTTAAACGTGGGTTAATTCTTGGTCTTTAATCACCAATAACTTTACACAGCCACAGTGTTGTCAAATATGACTTATTGCATTTTATTCCTGAGGTTCTGAGGTTTTCATCGATATCAAATATGTTTGGATACTTGAAAAGTACGGCGAGCTAGACAGCGCAGAAGCTGCGACAGATAGCACAAATTTTATCATTTGCTGTCTCGCGAGGCTCATTTTGAGTGCGGCACTGTGTTGTCTTCTTTGCGGTCCGGGCAAGTATATGTATCTGGGGCGCTGCGTGCGTGCGATCAGTGTCCCGTACAGTGTTCCCCACATTGTCCCGCGAGAGTGTCCCCCACATTGTCCCGCGAGAGTGTTCCCCAGAGTGTTCCCCATAGTGTCCCCGGGGAGTGTGTCCCGAGAGAGTGCGCTGAGTGCGAGATAAGAGTTCCCGGGGCTGTGTTCCTGGTTTGAGCTCCATGTCAGGAAGGGAAAATAAAGAGGAGAAAAACTCCATTTTTGTCCTCTGCGTCTTCTTGACTGGCTGCTGTCCCTTGGTTCCTGTACTTACCTCCATCTGCCTGTCTTCACCTGCACACCCCTTACCCCTCCACACCATCACAAAGCTAATTCTGATTGGTCAAAAATGAAGTAACGTTTTTCTGCCATCTTGACGTTTGTCTTATATGGGACATCTGCAAAGTTTAAATTAAATCTTCTAGGCCATACGTGTGGCAGGTCTCCACTACTGCTAGTTTCTAAATTCACTTGGTGAAAAGCATCCATCAAGACAAGAGATGATTCACTAATTACACAATGCATGCATGTGCACACGTTCATACACGAACATGCACATGTGCATGCATGTACACACACACACACACACACACACACACACACACACACACACACACACACACGCACACACACACACACACACACACACACACACACACACGCACGCACGCACACACGCACGCACGCACGCACGCACGCACGCACGCACGCATGCACGCACGCACACATCATTTTAAAAACTAAGTCACGCTTATGGACTTTTCCGAAGGAAAAAAAAAAAACCTTAAAAGCGAACTCCACATACTATTCCCCATCCCTCTGCTCCTCCATTGTGCAGTTTCAGAACAGTACATGAGGTCGGCTCTCTGTCTGTCATATCCAGACTGTTCTTAAACAAAGATTCCCTGTCCAACTGCGCAAACTTTGCTGGTTCGTTGGTGCTGGCTTACGAACAGATGAACTACAATATTGATAAGTATCAATCACGAGGAAGAGGACAAGATTAGGCATATCGAAACACTTGACACACTGATTGATATGCTAATCATCATTAGAAGACACAGACAAAAAACGAGCTTAGCCAGCATAGTCTCTAATATATGGAGAGAGAGAGAGAGAGAGAGAGAGAGAGAGAGAGAGAGAGAGAGAGAGAGAGAGAGAGAGAGAGAGAGAGAATGTGTGTCACAAGTCACGACCTCTCCTTTCATCTTATATAGTGGTCATCGTATACAGTGGTCATCTTATACAGTGACTGCAGGTCAGGCCACAAGTCATCTGATGTACTCCCAGATGAACAGCAATCCATTCTGGCACTTGTCAGATGCTGGAACCTCACCTGCCATGGCCATGTCTCTCATCCCGCGACACGGTCGGGCAGGTGAGAGTGGAGAAGAGACTGGCAGCAACGAGGCCGACAGACAGAGATCAAAACGAACACAGAGAAAAGACTGGATCAGGACTGTACGTCTCTAGCTTCAGAACAGACGGACCACTTGAACGTCTGCAGCTGCAGCCCTTCGCCTCAAGTTACTTGTGGAGGCGCGATCACTTGAACCTCTGCAGCTGCAGCCCTTCGCCTCAAGTTACATGTGGAGACGACGATCACTTGAACGTCTGCAGCTGTGGCCCTTCGCCTCAAGTTACAGGGAAAAAGAGATGGGTCATGTCACAGGTCCTAGGTATAGGGGGGATGGGTGGGTTATGAGGGGGATAGGTGATGGGTGGGTCATGACATAAGTCACAAGGGATAGGAGATAGGTTGGTCATGACACAAGTCACAGGGGATAGGGGATAGGTTGGTCATGACACAAGTCACAGGGGATAGGGGATAGGGGTCATGACACAAGTCACAGGGGATAGGTGGGTCATGACACATGTCACAGGGGATGGGTGGGTCACGACACATGTCACAGGGGATAGGGGGGTCATGACACAAGTCACAGGGGATAGGTGGGTCATGACACATGTCACAGGGGATAGGGGATAGGTGGGTCATGACACAAGTCACAGGGGATAGGTGGGTCATGACACATGTCACAGGGGATGGGTGGGTCATGACACATGTCACAGGGGATAGGGGATAGGTGGGTTATGACACAAGTCACAGGGGATAGGTGGGTCATGACACATGTCACAGGGGATGGGGGTAGGTATGACACATGTCACAGGGGATAGGGGATAGGTGGGTCATGACACATGTCACAGGGGATGGGTGGGTCATGACACATGTCACCAGGGATAGGGGATGGGTGGGTCATGACACAAGTCACAGGAGATAGGTGGGTCATGACACAAGTCACAGGGGATAGGTGGGTCATGACACAAGTCACAGGGAATAGGTGGGTCATGACACAAGTCACAGGGGATAGGTGGGTCATGACACAAGTCATAGGGGATGGGTGGGTCATGACACCAAAACAAATCACAGGGGATAGGGGAAGGAATGGTCATAAAAACGGGTCACGAGGGATAACGGGTTAATCGATCTTGATATAAGAGTCAGAGGGGTACGAGAATGCGTGTCATACCACAAAAGGTGTGTCATACCACAAAACATGATAAGAGAATGGTGGTCACAATCCAATTCCCACGATAGAAGGTGTGTCATACCACAAAACCCCACATGATAAGAGAATGGTGGTCACAATCCAATTCCCACGAGATGGGAGATAAGGTAGGTCATGACGCACGTCACATGGGGGAGCCATGACAAAGAGTCAGAAGGGTTAAGGGATGGATGGGTCATGACTGAAGCCCTAATGAAAAAGGTGATGGAAAGATCATGTCACAATCACATGGTAGTCAGAAAACGGCATCAAAGAACAGAAAGCAAATCATGTACACTTCAATGCCGTTCCCTGCACACACAAAGATATACTATCACGACCAGTCGCCATGGAACAGTCGTTAACATCGCGGGTTCGCAGGCTGGGACTTGTGTGATTCCAGTCTAGCAAAGACATATTTGTCAGACATGTTTTTTTTTTTCATTTCTGTACGGAACCTACACAGAGTGGAGTTTCTAGTGGGTTTAAATGGGAAAGCTGTCACCACACAGTCAAGTTTTATCCACCTAAGGCACGAGTCTCTAAAACGTGCTACAGAAATTTCAAGACAAACTCTGCAGGTGACCGCGCCTCCCGGGTTTGGTTGACGATGGAATATATCATGAAGAGAAACATAGTGTATATAGTACTTCAGGTGACCATAACCCCACCCCCACCCCCCTGACCCCGGCGAGGGGAGGGGAGGGGGGGGGGGGGGAGGGGATTTGCCATTGTATTTTTTCTGAAAGTTTAGGCCATATGCCATCATCATAGGATGTCAACAAAAGATTGGTTGGAGCTCTTGGAAGCAACAAGGTCTGGAAGAAGTCACCCATTTCCTACTCTAAAAAAGGGGGTAGGGGTGAAAAAACATGCTATTACTCATAGCGTAATGCCTTAAAAATCAAATACGAGTTGTTTTTAAATGTGCTAATGCTTGCTCTAAATGGGCATACCAAATTTTACGTGTTTGAAGCACAACTGTAGTAATAGCATCCAAATAAACATGACATATGTCTTAATTTGTCAATCTTTTTTTAACACTTTTGGCGCACCAACCTATTACTGCTTAAATTGGTTTTGAAATGGATACAACTGAACAGAAACTGTTAACCTGTTTCAAAATGGTGTCAAGAAAATGGTGAAGTAAGAGTTTTGGTCAACCTGTTTATAAACCATGACCAAGGGATCTGTCTCAACACAAGCGAGTGATGACTGAGTGTCGCAGTATGCGCCTGTCCACCGGTAAGAAGAATGCACCTTTACACGGAACTGTTGACAACAGATTCTTCAGTGTCAAACCCTTCCTCTTGAACAGCATCACAAAGGTTCACAAGTTCAAAGTCACCGTTCTCCTCCTCAGGAGTTGGCTGGTCAAAGAGGATATCAACAAGTTCACATGGAAGTATATCCTCTTGACACCAGTCGATCTCCAAACCACTGTCTGTTGTCTTCCAGCCTCTGCCTGACGGCCCATCAATGGCTGATCGAGCACAATGGGCATGCTTCCAAACCTCCACGTTGGAACAGAAGATAAAAGGTAAAGATGATAAATCTCATAGCCCTTTCATGCCTTGGCCATGACTAACTTAGGCTTTCGGTCTCAGGACTCAATCCTGTTAATGTTCAAAATGTCATATTCAGGGCTATTGTGTTACCCCTGGCCAGGTCAAACAGCATTTGTTTAACTATAGTTATCAACAACACTACTACAGGTCTCCGTCGGTTGTAGCTGACCATGGATAGAGTATATCCAACCTAAGATATAGCTATCTGATTTGGCTGTTTGCTCGGCCCAAGCAGTATCACTTGTGTCTGTAGAGTTTGAAGCGAGAGCGGCAGTCTCTGTCACAGCGGTCACATCTGCATGTTGACGATCGTTTTTTTTCTGTCATCTTTCTGCACGTTTGCTTTTCTGCTGCTGCAGCAGCTGTCAGTTTATCTTCACTAATCTGCACAACAGCATGACCTTATCAAACACTGCCAGACTACCCTGCAACAACAATAACTATCATGTTAAAAACAGTAAGATATAATACCTGGCAGTTGACTCGCTCTGTGTGCATCCGCAGGGAGGACTGACAGGGAGGCAGGAGGTTCAGGTCAGATCCGTTGTAGCTGGCCAACGCTGCATGTCCCCGACTGGTGTCAAACTTTTCTCTGAGAAGGTCAAAGCGGACCTGGTTGATATTCCTGCTTTTGGGTCTCTGCCATACAGACAACAGACATAGTGTTCAAGGTTGTCCACTGAATCAGAAGACAGTTCTGGGCTTCCCAGTGCTCAGAAGGCGACATGAAGGAACGGGTTCTTAGAGAACGCATTGACTGCCCTGACCTTCCCTTTGCTCACAACAGAACTGGTGGAGTCACAGCCGGAAAAAGCATGTAAGCCAAGGAGTGCTTCACAGTATTCCTGTCCATACTTGGCAACAAGGTCTGTAGTGGAAAGCAGCCTCCTGTGGTTTCCAGTGCCAGTGTCCAAGTATACCGTTGTATGGAGCTGGGAACTGAAGTGTAGTAAGAGTAGAAACACATCAGCGTCTGAATAACGTACAATTATGCCCTCGGAGTCAGATGCATTCTTGTTCTGGTGAAAACAGTGAAGGATGATCCTCGTGCCCGCTTCTTCCTGAGTGGAAAACAGCTCTTGAACTGGTGAGGCTTCCACAGTCTTGCCATCCATAGAGAGCTTGAAGCACTCGGGCCCACACGTCACAAACAGCTCTCTGTTCAGGAGTGTGGCAGTATGGGAATCTTTTCTCCATTCAGAAAGCAGGAATTTGATGAGCTGGTTCTTGTTGTCACCATTGCTCATAAACCCTTTCCAGTCTCTGGGGACCTTAGTGATGGGACCCTTCAGAAGGAATGCTTCACATTCTCCCTGACGAGAACATTCCATTGTTTTGATTGAGTTGTGGCTGTATACATCTGCCACATAATCAATCCTGTCTGTGGATGGCAGATTTTTCAGGATTCTGTCTGCCAGGTCTCCAAATGTTGGGGGAAGAGAGGTAAGTGACTGCAGATGGAACATTGCGTCAATTATGTGATGGCATTTCCCCGATCTGGTTGCTCCTTCAACTCTGTCTCCTCAAGAGATGCACAAGCTTTGCTTTCTCTGTCTGTGCAGGCAAACCATCAGGAGTTGCTAGGTCCCAGGCACTGGACTCAAAGGATAGCGCATGACCTTCTGCAAATTGATGTTATTTTCCTGCGAGATTGTAAGAAGTTGTCTGAACATGTCTCTCTGCGCTGCCACTTGCACCAGTTAGTTCGAAGATGATCGCACAGTCTTTGTCCTCTGCAGTTTCGCAAATGTCTTCAGCTCCACTTTTTTCAGAGAAGCATGGAAAGAGTTTCTCAACCAGTCTTCGTGCATCTGCTGATAGAAGTTTTTCTTGAATGCTGTCTGGTGCTTGCATTCCTGATGAGAGACAGAAGAGGCCCCTCTCTTCCACTGAAAAGGGGTCCATGAAGCTGCAGAAGGAATCCATCATGTTTTTCACACACTCCTCCTCACTGGCTCTAGTCTCTGCACATGTCAGGTCTTCGTGAACTTTGACATCATCCCCAGTCATGCCAGCCATCTCCAGCGTTGCAGCAAGAAAAGAAGCTCTGACATGACGTGTCATGCACCAGCGAAGGTTGGCAGCACTGTTTCTGCTGAATTCTATGATCCCACCTGCAGATTTTGCATGGCAGTTGACTGTTTGCTCAATAGTTTGGTCAACTGGTACTCTGCATGAAGGAACTGTTGATCTCGACACACTGAGTCCTCCATGTCGCAGGAGTTCTTCTGCTGCTGAGGGGTGGTTGTGCTTGAGATTCAGAATGCTCAGGAAATAGACTGTGGCGTATCTTGAGTAGTTCCGGTGATTCATCACAAAGAACAGAGGGCACAATTTCTCTATGCATGGCAAGTGCAAGTCCAAGTTATTTTCTTTTGTAGCCCGGAGGAGATGCAGAATCAGCCACACTCTCTCAGCATACTGCAACCAGAACTGTGCTGTCTTTCCCCTTTCTTCCCCGTGTTAACGTCCTTCTTGAAGTTCGAGTACAGTCTGAAGAGGAGAACAACAGATGGCTTTCCCGAGAGTGTCTTGAAGCTGATGTCTGTTTATGCACCCTGGCAGATCTTCAGACAGCTGGTTCAGAAGATCCGAAGCTTCTGTTGATTCCTTCAAGCATGTCTGAAGAAGTAACCGCTCAAGAGCCTCCAGAACAACCTTGTGGACTCTCAGGGCACGATTGTAGTGCTTTCCTGCCAAGACAGCATCAATCGACCCACTTGAGCAGACTCCTGACTGCACAATGATGTCTCCAAGATCAGATCCCCTCATGAGTTTTCCAAGTGCTGCCATGTATGAACACAGAAAATGGAATATGCCAAGGCGAACAACAATTCCTTGAGCCCGGTCATTCTGCCAAACAATCATGTATGCTTTTCTTGCAACAGCCAGGTCACAGAGGCCTCATTTTCATTCAACGCCTACCTTGCGCTGAAGAGATCAAAGATAAGTGACAAACTCGCTCTATTTTATTGTCCTATTTGTTTGTGTCTTGCCTGAAGAAGGCCTCAGAGGTCGAAACGCGCGTCGTATTTTTGTCTCTTGTGACTCGTTTGTCCACGTTTCTCTTGGCGGTTTGCTAACATTTATTTAAGATTTGTTAGTCGTCTCACTTTGCAACTAGGCAGTAAGCCAGTTTGTTTTTACTTTTTTTTTTTTCAAATACAGGAAGTTGGCGCCACATACTGTCAAATGGGCTTGTTTCTGCAAAAAGATGTCTATCTGTAAATGGAACAATTATTCTATTATCAGGAACTGCAAACCATTTGACGATAAGTGGATTAGTTCCATATCGACAGGTCTTTAACTAAGTATACCCTCTAATCGTAAATACAGAGCACAAAGAAAGAAAATTCGCTAATAAACATGGTTATATCTCCCAAAAGCTCCAATAAATTAATTGTTGACATATGCATTTCAGTTTATGATGTGAAAAGACACAAGGAAATCATAGTGGCAAATCCCCCCCCCCCCCCCCCCCCCCCCCCCCCCCCCCCCCCCCCCCCCCCGGGTCACCTTTCCATTCTGCCACCTGAAGCACTAGTAGCCATGTCCATAGAATCTCAGACCTGAGGACTTAGTGTATGGTGTTCTACGCACACACAACATCAGAACAGGCACCACTTAACACCACTGAATTCAAGTGACTCGGCAACAAAGCAGTGCCTCTTCTGGTGGGTAAACGTCGTAGGAGCCCGAATAGCTCAGCTGGAAGAGCGCCGGACTCGTAATCTTGGTGATCCTGGGGTTGCGGGTTTGAATCTCCGACGGGCCGTTTCGGTACGGGGGTGGGGGGGGGGGGGGGGGGTGGTCCCCCGGAGTTAACATTGGATCCGACTTCATTTCCCATACAGTCCTTCGAATGAGGCTATAAACCGAGGCTCCGTGTGTGAGCGCGCGCGCATAACATCTTGCACACACGTAAAATCCCATCACCAACTTTCGGAAGAGTAGGCCAGTTTGGCCGTTGGTATGATGACACGTTACACATAGTATGCACCCTGCGTGGGAAATGGAAAGAATGAAGGAAGTAAGGAAATAGAGAGAACGATATTGAACGATACTGACTGGATGACACGGGGAAACGACTGAATGAAGCGCCAGCTGGCAGCTCTTTAGTCGGCACTACCCAGGTAGGCAGCCAGTTGTGTAAACGAGTGGAACGCGCTTAGAGCTTGGTCTCCAGCTGAGAATACGCGCTATATAAGTATTTATTATTATCATTGTTATTATCATTATTATTATTATTATTATTATATTATTATATTATTAATATTATTATTATTATTATTATTATTATTTATTATATGTTGTTGTTGTTGTTGTTGTTGTGTTATTATTATTAGGCTATTATCATGACTGATAGTAGCTTTGGACAGCAGTGGTGGAACAGCAACAGGACAAACCTGGGTGATGCTGTGTATGAGGAGCAGGTATGCAAATAATGCAACTGAAGGGAAGTGTGTGTGTGGGGTGGGGGGGGGGGGGGGGGGGGGGGGGGGGGGAGAGGCAGTGAAGATGAGACAGGGGGAAAAAGGACCATCAATTAAAAGTCAAACAATTGTTGTTGTTGTTGTTGTTTTTCCCCTTTATTATTTCAAGTCCTGGTCATAGAAAACTCGAAGATTCAGTTATGACGGAAAACTACTTTACAAACAGCCATGTAGGTCTGAAATTTGATTGAGAACCACATCCTCCTTCCTGTTTCTTCTTTCCCTCTGTATTTCTTCCTTTCTAATAAACAAACTTTTCATATTCTACTATCTCTATCTGTGAAACTCATTACTTAAGTTGGCTGAAAAA
>JADBJO010026076.1:0-22955 GCA_016801955.1 Conus betulinus | reverse complement strand
TTCACATTCTTCTATGTCTCTTTCCTTGTATAAGTTTTCATAAAAAACACTTAACTTCCTTCATGATATCTTTCTGGTTTTCCGTGGAATGTCCATCTTTAGTTACTAATCTTGTCATCTGTTTGCTAATATAATTTCTTTTTTCAAGATTACAAAAATATTTCGAAACCTTCTCCCCCTCTGCAATCCATCTGGCTTTTGATCTCAACAATACTCCCTCCATTTTCCCTCTCTCGTATGACTTCAAGTTCCGTATTCATTTCTTTAAGCGTGATAATTTCATTTTCAGTTATATTTTTCTGTATTTTCTAATGTTTCAATATCTTTTATTAGTTTGTTTTCATGGTCTCTCATTTTCTTGTTTTTCATAGTAGCATAAGCAACTGTTTTTGCACGGATTTTCATCAGCATAAAATCAAGGAAAAGTTTGTCGGAGACTTGTAACTGTATTTCTGATTTAGGGACATCCTTTATTGTTGTTCTGTCATAGTGAGCAGTTGCATATTCACTAATAACATCAAAAATTTCTGAATTTATTTCTTCTACGTAGTATTTTTATCCCTAAGTAAAAGAGGAGTTAAATTTCCAAAAATTATGAATTTTTTTCGGTTTTGCCAAATTTTTAGCGTTAATGTTACCATGGAGTGGTCAGAACGGTATCCTGGAAGAATATCAGTATTTTTCAAAGTACCAGAACAAAGTGTCTGATAACAGAAAAAAATCGAGCCTACTTTGCTTTAAAGGAGTTGATTTTCTCCAGGTATAGCGTCTGCATTCTGGATTGTTTTCCCTCCAAACATCGGATAATCCACATTCTTCAGTCATTTTCTGTAGTTCTTCTCTAGCTTTAGGATTATTAACCTGTTTATAATTACAACAATCGATATATGGATCTATCGCAATATTCCAGTCTCCCACTGCAATGATATTATGATTCTTATAACTCTTGATTTTATCTTTTAAACACTCTATAAAACAATGGATCGTCTCTATTCGGACCATAAACATTAACTAAAAGTATTTCCTTTTGCATTATAGAGAAGGATACAATCATGAAATTACCATTTCCATTGCGGTATACATTTCTTATGTTAAATTCGAAGTTATTTGAAAACAGGACAGCTACTCCTCTTGCATTTGATCGAAAGGACGCAAAGAAGCATTCAAATCCCCATTCAGATTTTACATATTTTTCCAATTTATTATTGAAATGAGTATCTTGGAGACAATAGATAGAGAATCTTTTTTGTTTTAGATAGTGAAATACATCTCTTCGTTTATACATGTCTCCCAGGCCTTGGCAGTTTAATGACAAAATCGTGATACTATCCATGGTTAGTAATACCTTTTCTTTACTAAAACAGCTGTAAGCACACGAACCAAGTCAAACATGGGATAACGAGTATCCAGGTTTTCACAGTTTGTTTGTAAGCTCAAATAATGAGGACAATAGCGGAAAATGTTACTTGATAAAATTCGCTAAGGAGAAACAAAAGACACAAATTTCTTTCACAGACATTGCCCATTGTTTTCAAAACACAGTTTTCGCCATAAAACACACACGAATACATCACAAAAGGTTAAACAATTCTAGAGGGGAAAAACACACAACAAATCAGAAAATTTCAGGTGCCGGTGATGATCGTTGATTCACGGCAGAAGAAGTGTTTCTATGCGCAGAGTCATGTCATAGCGTTCAGATTTTTCACGAATTTCATATTCATAATATTTACAATTGACAGCAATCGGAAACATTCATTATCTTTAAGCGTTCCATCCATGAATAGATGGTAACTCCCATAAATAGTAGGCTATTTGTCCTGATCGTGCATATTTTACCATTTAAACGTTTGATATGGAGAACTGAATAGTAAAGATGACATGTTAATACAGCGATGAGTCTTCCTCTAGAAATCAAATAAACATGTACATGGCTAGAACGGTAACATGTTGACAATAAAAAGGAAACAAGGTTCAATCTCGTTTCCAAAGCTCATTAAGTGTTTCGGTGACCAGTGACATAAAACACACACGAGGAAACATATACTCACTCACAAATGCACGCGCGCGGTGCACTCATACACATGACACAACGCACGTGCGCGCGCGCGCGCGCGTGCGCACACACACACACACATACACGCGCGCGCGCACACACACACACACTAAATAGGCTATATAGGATCTCCATCAACTGTTCTTGTTACCCAGTCTGTGAATCAATCAAAAAACAAATCCTATTACACTGCGTAAAAGGAAACCATGAATGAGCCAGCCACTGACAAACTATGAATGAAATAGTTACCAATAAAGTCAGTCAAACAAACAATCGACAGTAAACATGCAACATTCAACAATCCGAAACAGCCTGTTGCATTGAAACATAAACATAGTCTGTAAGGAAAAAAACAAAAACAAAAAAAAAAAAAAAAAAAAAAAAAAAAAAAAAAAAAAAAAAAAAAAAAAACAAACAAACAAACAAACAAAAAAAAGTTGTCACACCGATCGACTTCAGTGTAGAAGTCTCTTCGTATCCCCCGCAGTGCACTCGAAAGAGAGAGAGAGAGAGAGAGAGAGAGAGAGAGAGAGAGAGAGAGAGAGAGAGAGAGAGAGAAATCTACGAGAACTCTTTTCTGTTGAAATTGTGATCAACCATTGGTCAATATCCTGCGACCTTGATCAGTCAATAGGTCACCCGTTAGCGATTAGTTCTCTCCACCCCCCCCCCCCCCCCCCCCCCCCCCCCCAAAAAAAAAAAAAAAAAAAAAAAAAAAATTCCTTTTCCATTTTGAGGTGTTTTATTGAATGTGCGCGGTGAGGGAGGCGTGGGGGTGGGGGAAGGGATAAGAGGGAGTAAAGAAACAACACCAGAGGGGGACGGGGTAGAAGACGGAAAGACAAAGAAAAACAGAAAACCAATAAAAAGAAGGAATGAAGAAATGATCAGAGAGAGAGAGAGAGAGATGTGTGTGTGAAATTTTAGCAGGAGAGATGAGTGATAAGTGGAAGAAAGAGATAACCGAGGGTGGGTAAATCTGTAAAGAGGGTTAGAACAGGACAGAGCGAAGGAGAGAGTGGGGCAGAGGGGGGGGGGTTAGAGAGAGACAGAGAGAGACTGAGAAACAGAGAGACCGAGGGGGAGGGGGAAAAAAGAGAGAGGGAGGGGGAAGGAGAGAGAGGGATGGAAGATGGCAGAGAGCAACAGAGACAGAGAAGGGGAGGGAGGGGGAGAGGGATAGCAGGAAGAGAGGGGGGGGGGGGGGAGGGGGGGGGGAAACAAGACAGCGAGAGAGACAGACCCTTTTAGCTACACTTAGATTGCATACACTGTGACACAGTGGGAAAAAAAGGGGGGGGGGGGGGAGTCTGTCGAAGGAAGCAAGTACATCCAAAAATGTTAATAAAAATGAAGGAATTCAAGGATCTATCCAGCCGTAATTGTTAAACAATCAAAGCATCAATCAAATAAAAGAAGTCATGAACAAAAACTGACAAATTAATCACGCAAACACGTGAAAATATGAGTTGATTGGTTATCAGATTTGGCAAGAAAAAGTTATCAATCAATCATACAACAGGAATGGGAAACACTTTGATCACTGCATTGAAATCAGTCATGTTGTTAATCAATCAGTCATACAATCTGTCAATGCATATAATGTGAACATATGTGTGACTAATTGATCGTCTAATCAACAAGCAAAAACATATTGAGTAAATCAATTGATCAACCGATTCGTTTTTCAATCAATCAAAAAAAATCAGTGTGACTGTATGCTTATCAATATATTTTCATTATTCAATCATTCAAGTGATCAGAAAATCAATAATCCAATCAATTACTCAGTCACTTAATTAACCTATCAGTCAGCTACACATTTACTTCATCATTTAATCGTCCAGATCATTAGTAACAGAATCAGGCAGTCAACTTAACCCAACAATATGACCAGGAAGAGGAGAGGATAAATAAGCTGATCGACAGACCACACAGACAACACTGCTAATTGCACCAAGTATTAGCCTCTGAGTATAATATACCCTCTCAAAATAATGCAGTAATCAGAAATAGCTGACAAGATATGCATGCCGGGCGAGGATGGGAAGGGGACAGTTTGGGAGGGCAGGTTTAACCATATTGTCAATTTGTCAGCCAATCGATCAAACCAATCATTCACTCCATCAATAACCAATCGATCGATGGGGGAAAAAAAAAAAAAAAAAAAAAAAAAAAAAAAAATCAATGAACCAAAGTAATCTACCTTTGATACAAGTTTACACACCTATTATATACTAACACAGTTACTATTCAATAAAAGCATTTTATGAGCTTTGGATTATTAATCAATTGTTTATCTGACCCGTTCATCATCCACTCACTTCTCATCAACTATTGATCTTTAATAACTTACACAAAAGACCAATCAATTGTCCGATCGATAAATGAGCAAATCAACAGATCAAGCAGATCTTCCACTTTTCAATCAACTATACGACCATCAAACTAACTATTTCCAACATTCAATCGATCTCTTTACTCAGTCAACGCATCAAGCTGTCACATAACCTGTCAATCGCCACTAATTCATTAGGCAAACACTCCACCAACACAATCAAACACAATCAAGCATTACCACATTACATCAACATTGATATAACCGAAAAATACAGCTTCTCAATAATCCACAGATGGGAAGCATTGTGGTATGTCTACAGCATTAATAGAACAGAAGATGAAAATAGACATGTTTGTTTTGGAGAAAAAATAGTCAAGTAAACATAATGAAGAGGAGGGGGAAAAAACGAAGAAGTCACTTCCCTGTCTTTTTCAAGTATTTAGGAGTCCGTGTCTTCAGGGCTCATGTCACCTGGCTTCATCGCTCGTTTGAAGACTTCGTCAAGATCACTGTGGATTGTCAGTTTCACTACACGTCCATTTTTCACTTTCGCAAAAAGTTTTTCCATTTACACTCCAAGCCGACATTGTCAAGGAGTGATCCATTGCACATTTCAGTACTTGATAGTTCATGTGAGTGAGGTCCTCCCCAATCACAACACCTTTATTCTTTAGTCTGCGACGATTCCGAAGAATTTCGTCTCTCTTGCGTCTGTCAAAGAAGCGGACCAGGATGGGTCTGGCTCGGGCGCCGCTCCTCTGACCTGTACGGTGTGCCACCTCCACCTCCTCCTTGGTCGTCTTCACCCCCACACTGTCTGTGAAGATGCGCACTACCTTTTTTGACACAGTCGTCTGCAGTTTCGTTTTGCTGTTCAGGCACACGAAACACTCTGAGATTCCACCTTCTTGAGTATTGTTGTAAATCGTTCTGTTCTCTCTCACACTGTCTTAAACGGATATCCAAGTGTTTGACTGTATCCTTTGTGTGTTCGCTCTTCTTTTTTTCTTGTGCAACTTCTGTGTCTAATTTCTGTGCAATACACTCAATATCTAACAAGCGTCCCTTCGATCTTGCCTATTTTTTCTTTAAATGTATTTGTAAGATTTTTTAATTCACCTCTTATTTCTTCCGCGTCTTTCTTCGTCGACAGAGACGACAGTTTTTTTCGTTGATGGTGTCCATTGCCTCCTGTAATTTTGCATTTACACTGCTCAATGCTTCTTGGAAAGCCATCTCTGTAGTACTTGTCTCAATGTCTGTTGTATTCGCTCTTTTCCTATCCTGTTTTTCACTTAAACTGGTGTCACTTTCGTCAGAGGTAGACGAATATACCCTTTTTTGTTTCTTAAGCAACCAAGCACCAATGTTGCTCATATCTTCGAAAAAGCGATCAGGAATCCCACGAAGCACATAAAGCACATAATCCAAAGCAATTGAATAGTTCAGCACAGTGACCGCTCATGTACATCCCTTTCTCGAATACACTGTTCCGCCATGTTGTTTACACTGAAGCGCTATCTGGTTGCAATGACGAAACACTCTCTTCGCCGCTGAGGTTTAATCTTACATTAAAATTACTTGAAAATCATACTGACGGGTTCGTCGTCTCACCGAGCCACACACTAATTTGTACAAAAACCTCTTTAGCAAATAATTAATATACAAATTAAGTACAATATCAAGAGACTGGTGCCAATGCGTGCAGCCCTCATGAACGATCACTCACCCCTCCCCTCCTCAGAGATATATCTGTCATAGGATTGAAAGACTAGGACACGCAGATAATACATAGAAGTGGAAAAAATATATTTCACCAAATCAGTTAAAAGTGCCTATGCACGCGAAGCCATTTTGTGCAACTTTCTCAGTAGTGGCATGTTTAGGGTAAGCTTGAGCTGCAGAAATGAAGGACTGGAAGTGTGGGCACTGGAAAGTACCTCGTGTAGCGAGGAGGCAGGCAGAGTGCACAGGGCACAAATACAGGTGCCAGGAATTGTTACGAAGTGGTCAGCAACATGATGCATCTGCATGAAAGTTCAAAGCATTTGAATGCCATGCTTAAAACATGAAAGGTCGTTTGAAACAGTAGGCTATGTGACGTTCTTACAAAGTTCTAAATCATTTTTTGAACATTAAAGGTGAACGGAAGCATGACACAAGGTGACCAAATCACCCGTGGAAGAACATTTGACCAGACTGGATCGAGTGCTGGAAAGACTAAAGGAATGTGGACTGAAACTGCAGAGAGACAAGTGTGAGTTCATAAAAGAGAGCGAGCAACACCCTGAACATGTCATCTATACAGAATGGCGACAGCCACCGGCGAACAAAATCACGGCAATCTCAGACGCACCCACACCAACCCACATCAAAAAACTACGTTCTTTTCCTACAATGTTTGCAGTACTACACTGAATCCCGGCCAGATCTTTCTGCAGAACCGACACCACTACATTCTTCTGAAGGACCAGATGCCATGGATGTGAACCTCGGACTGCCACCTATGGAAAGTGAAGGCTCAACCTACGTAGTAATGTTTTTTACTCATTATGATGCACACCTTCCAATCCAGTTGGAGTGCGATGCAACAGTGGTTAATGACTTGAAGCTGTCATCAGTCACGTGATGCCTGATGTACGCCATCGCACAACTACTCGTGCTACAAGAATCCTCGAAAAGGCAGAAAGAAATTATGTCCATATTGAAAAAGAATACATTAGCGGATGTTTTTGGCACGAACAGATTTCACAGGTATTTGTATGGCAAACGGTTCATCCTGGTGACTGATCACAAGCCATTACTTGCCACACTTGGATCTAGAAGGAGAATTCCTACCTCGGCAGCTGCACGCATGCAACTTTGAGCGCTGATTCTGGCTGCACACAATTATGAGCTGGGATTCCGACCAACACGCCAATTTCAGACATGCTTTCCAGCCTTCCTTGGAGAAACATGCTGCAGAAGGCTGCAGCAGATGTAATTTTGTAACATCACAGTACAAGACAAACAATCAATGGCAGCTCAGCAATCAGGCATGCATATCTTCATGTCTAGTAGCCCAGGTATTGACCAGGACATTGAAGCTATAGTGAAGAGCTGCCATAATTGTCTTCGTGTCAGCAGAACACCACTCCCTGCTCCCTTGTACACGCGGTCATAGCTAAGTAGACCCCGGCAGTGATTCTACATCAACTTCGCAGATTTTGAAGGAGACAAGTATCTTGTTCTCACTGATGCTCACTCTAAATAGCCGGAGGGTTTTAGAACAAAGTTACCAGCAACAAGTAGGGCAATCTACATTTTGATACAGCTGTTTGCTCTGATATGGACTGCCAGAAGAGGTGGTAATCTACATTCTGAGACACCTGTTTGCTCACATGAACTGCCGGAAGAGGTGGTAATCTATATCTGAGACAGATGCTTTCTCTATATGGACTGCCAGAAGAGGTGGTAATCTACATTCTGAGACAGCTGTTTTTCTCTTTATGAACTGCCAGAAGAGGTGGTGAGTTACCTCCACCATGTTTCACAGATTTCATGCAACGAAGTGGAATCAGACACACCACATCAGATCAATAGAAAGGTTGGTACCATTATTGAAAAGAGGTTTGAAGGATTCCGAACAGATTTTCTTCATTGAACACCAGCCAGCAAACTTTTTAATGGTCTCATACAATTACCCGTGTGAGCCCAGATCACCTATTTTTTTAAATAATAATAATGATAATGATTATTTATGCGCGTAATCTTACATCATAAGCCCCAAGCGCTCACATACATAAATACATAAAAGGTAAAGAAATCATAAATAAAACCAATAATAAGATGAATATTGCAATAAGTACTCTGCATCTATAAACAAGGGTGCCTACTGACACCCACCCACGCCACACACACACACACACGCACACACACACACAAACACAAAACACATGATCCCACCCACCCTGTCGCACAACAACGGACAAAACAGCATGCGCGCACACACACACATAGTCGCGCGCGCGCACACACACACACACACACGCACACGCACACATATCACATACACACACATGCGCGCGCACGCGCGCGCGCGCGCGCGCGCGCACACACACACACACACACACACAGTCGCAGAATCAATTTGATGGGCAGGGGAAGGGAAAAAAAGAACTGCTATTGATAGGTGAAGAGGGTTGTTTTAAGAGATGCCTTGAAGGAAGACAGAGTTTGAACTACGCACAGATATTGGGAGTTTATAAAGGAAAAAAGAACGATCGCTATAGGTTTTAGTTCGAAATCGAGGGATTTTGAGCAGAGTGTTATCGGTAGAAGAACGCAACTGCCTAGAAGGAACATAGAGATAAAGGAGATCAGAAAGATATGAAACAGCTAAGCCATTCAAAGATTTAAAGCAGAGTAAGGACAGTTTGTAGTCTATTCGTTTTTCGACCGGCAGCCACTAAAGAGAAAGAAGTAAGGGAGTGACATGAGAAGATCTGGGTTGTCTGAGAATCAAACGAGCAGCATTGTTTTGTACTTTGTGAAGACGACTAAGAAGATTCTGGGGACAGCCACTTAGAAGAGATTTACAGTAAACAAGTCTAGATAGAATGAAGGCAGAAACAGGGTTTTTGTGGCATCAACGAAGAGAAGATGTCGTACAGAACCCACGCGGCGAAGCTCAAAGTAACACACATGGCAGAATGTGGAAAAATGTTGCTGGAAGGAAAGGGCTGAGTCAAGGGTAACACCCAAATTCCGTGCAGATGAAGATGTCTGAATAAGGCAATTTTCCAGTCTGATAGAGTTTGGGATACAGTCACATGAAAGAAGTCTTTTGGGTGCAAAGATGATTATTTCATTTTTTTTTTTCTTGTTGAGCTGAAGTTGTTTAACTGTCATCCAAGATTTTACGTCCATGATACACGACTGTGCATTGGATTGCAGAAGGCAGATGAGAAATATCGCTGGATATGTAAATTTGATTGTCGTCTGAAAAGCAATTGTGCGACAGACTATGATGGGCAAGAATGTCGGAGATAGGATGGGATGTAGAGTACGAAAAGGAGGGGACCCAAAACGGATCGCTGGGGGACCTCCGTACTGGAGAATAGCTGCTTGAGAGGAGAAACCATTTGCAGAGACAAGCTGAGTTCGATCAGAGAGGTAAGACTGAAATCATGACAGTGCTTTATCAGAAATACCGGAAGTTTCGTGCTGACGAGACAAAAGAAATGAGTGATCATTGGTGTCAAAAGCAGCAGATAAGTCAAGAAGAGAGAGCAGAGATACTTCATTATTATCGAGGGCCAATAAGATATTGTTCACAATTTTCAGGAGAGCAGTTTCTGTACTGTGGTCAGAGCGGTAAGCAGACTGTAAAGGGTAGAGGAGGTTGTTGCTGTGTTGGTGATTTTGAAGTTGAAAGACAATCTTTTTCAATGAGTTTAGAAAGAAAGGGTAACTTAGAAACAGGCCTGTAGTTTTTTGAGATTATCAGCATCAAGGGAGGGTTTCTTAAATAAGGGTCTACCAAACGCAGGTTTGAATACAGAAGGAAAACAGGCTAATCTTAGGGATTCATTCACAGTTGCGGTAATGTATGGCACCAAATCATCAATGACAAGAAACAACAGAGAAGATGGTAGTGGAACTCAAACACATTTCTTGATGGGAGTTTTCATGATCACTTCTTTAAAATCAGAATCAGATACAGGTCCAAAGCAACATCAGAGAGCCAACTAAGCACATGGTTGACCGTCCTGAAACCAGACCTTGAGTCAACCATGAGAAGCAGGCATCAGCAACAGCAGACCGATCGAGGCATCAAAGCGCTACGCTTCTGCCTTGGGGCAGCGTTGTTGTGCGCCAGTTTTGAGGTCCTGAGAAGTGGGTATAAGGCACCAAGTACAACGGATTGATTCTGTTGCATATATTGTACAACTGGCAAATAAAGTTACTGTGTAAACTTAAAATAATAATAATAATAATGTATGGATTTTATATGGCGCAATTCTTGGAATCAACTCATTGCGCTCAACACACACTCAAACACTCGCGCTAACATGTGTTCACACACACACTGACTGACACTGAAACATTTACTGTCACACATAGTGTTGTACACACCCACCCCCCACCCCCACACACACACAACACACACACACCAACCAACACAGGCACTTAGCAAGTTCATCGGTTTTAGCGTAAACAATGCAACTTTGCATGCAGTACATAAAAAGTCAGGTCAGAATAACAGACACAGCATTTAGATATTATGGTTGAAGAAGGCCAACTTTGACCACCTCATTCCTGCACCAAAGGACAACGATGCTGTGGTCAACACAAAGGTGGCAGTGACCGATCCTGATCACCCTAGTTGGACCCTAATTCCACATATAGAGGTGTAACCATGTCATCTATCCCCTGCATTTCTAACTTGTCCTTTATGGAAGATAGCCTTCCTTCACCGACCTGCTCATCCTACACTGTTCATGGAGCAGCCTCATATGTAAGTGTGTGAAAGTTTGTTATTCGTGTTGTCTTGGTGTTGACGCTGTTTTTGCTATTCATCCGCTGTTGTTGAAGTTGCTTGTCAACTTTTTGTCAAAAGTTGTGTCAGCCATCGTGTGTGGGATAAGGAATGTTCTCGGATAACAACGTTAGTACTGCTACTAAAATTCGGGCGTGTTTCTTTTCGTTCATAGCCTCAAACAGGTATATAGCAAGAGTTATAACATCTGTATTATTGTCTGGAGAGAGAGAGAAGAGAGAGAGAGACAGAGACAGAGAAAGAGACAGGGAGACAGAGAGACAGAAAGAGATCCATGTACATCTACATCGTGAATGCTCCCCACTGTCGTATTTTCTTTTGAGTTTGGATCTCTTTTTTTGACTGATTGTGAACATCTACAAATACTGCCACTGTAACCTATTTCTAGGACTGGTGTTTCATTTCCTTTTTCTCTGACATGTAATCAATAAGCCTAGACTATTTTCACAAACCTGGGTAACACGTGCCCTCAGTGATTTCCACATCATCCAGCCCAATGTTACCAACCACTCGCTCGTCATCGGTCTGGATATGGCTGGAGATGAAGTGAAACTGAAAATATCATAAAGCCGCAAGCCAGTGACAAAAACCTTTCCATCTTGTCGTGTGCTTACACATAATGGTCTGAGAATGAACATACATGAAAATGGATACTGACTGCTACAAACAATACAACGGTGAAAAAGCACTGAGGTGCTGGTCATTGTTATCTAAATATACTGTGCCTTTATGCCACCAATGGTTAGCATTCTGTGCCTTATCTGTTGAAAGACTGGAATACAGTCTATTCATGGTGCCACACGGTGAGCATGAATTCATCTTGCCATAAAATAGTAAGAGGTAAGCAATGCGCAGTACAGCAGTCCTCCTGCCTTCTAAAAACTCTTTTTCAATACGTCCCTCTCTGACTCTGCCTTTTTACCGTTCACTTTCTTTCCTGTCATCTACCGTTTTTTTCTACCTTTTTGGACTATCCTCCCGTTTTTGTTCTGGAACCCCTTAAGCACTTTTATTCCCTAAAAAGTGTGCCACACCAGCCTTCCTCTGTTACGGTAATCTGGCGAGTTCGTAGCGCTGATCTTACACAATGTTCAGAGCGGACACTAATAGCTTTTTTTTTCTGCAGTGTCTCTTTGCCCATATGAAAAACTATGCACCTTTTTCGGTATTTAGATTCTTTTTGTTATTTTGTAGCCATTATTTCTCAAACATTAATCAAAACGAAATAGGGTAGCTCTTGTTCCCTTGATAAAATAAACAGACGCCCATACCTCCAAACGAATGCTGCTTACGACTAGCAGACTAGCAATCGCCTAGCAGAAATGGTTAGAGAGAGAGCCCAAGGAACAAACAAGGAGACATTCCCTCAAAAGGGTTTTCCAAGCTTTCCCACAAACCTGTATCATCAAGGGAGCAACAGCTACCCTACTTTTTTTAATTACTGTTTACTGTTCCTGCCTCATTTACAATTTCCTTTTATAATTCTAAACATCTTGGTGGGAGAAATCAGGGGAAATGCTTGCACAATCTTGTTATGTCTGCTTTAACCGTGGCAATAGTTTAGTTACCGTGTCATGATTTGCCTGTGTTGTTTCTTTTTCAAGGCATATTTTTCCCCCCCGATAATTTGCCAGGTTCAGTGTTTGACGATTCTTTCCCCATATGAATCTGACAGGTCTGAAAAAAGGACTGTGTTGGCGGCTGGGCTATAAGAATAACATTTCTAATCAACAGCAATGTGGAATTGGTCTATGTTTAAAATTCTCGATTTTCGTACTTGTTTTTTACTGAATACAATGCTCAGAAAGTAGACTTGCATTCTGTGTAGTGTTTGTTTTGTGACCAACAGTAACAATGCCAAAACAAATAATTGAAGTTGTAAAGGATTACTATTAGAAACCGCTGAGTAACTCAAGGGTTATTTACCATAATTCCAGAAACAGTTTTGCGTGAGATGAAGATGCCGTAGTAGGAAATCTGGTAGACTGTCCGCCTGTTGGAGGGCATTTGAAATTTCATGAGCTGGCCACGGGCTCAGGACTGCTAGATAGTATGAATGTCCAATAACAGGATGCTAACTGCTCTACTCAAAGTGGTGACATTAATTTCAGTTCTGCGCGTTTTCAGTGTCGGTAAGTTCCCCTTACTGACTGCTGAACTGCCACGTTACAATTAGGAAAAAGCACTCGGAAGAGTGCAGACCCTCAGTAATGTCGAACACGTTTGGGTCGGTTCATGAGTGAAATCAGATTCACTTTCAACAAAGGAAAGTATAGTCAGTGCAGACTGAAAGAGGTTCAATCCCATGTATTGTTTTCAAACAGGGTACTAAAACAAGCACTTTTAAATGTTCAGATCGCTAAACCTTTGAATATTCCATAACAATGTAGTACTTTGTTGATGACTATCAATTCGTAATAATAACTTCACAATACTTAGGCTTTTGGAAAACATATATTACCGTGGAACTGGCAGCCAATCCACGTCAACTTCTGCCAGTTTCCAGCCCTCGCCCTGGTCGCCTTTAGCTGTCCACACCACTTTTTGGAAGCCTTGTTGTGACCTCCTTGGTTTTCACCACCAGAGTCCCTGTGTAGGTGCCTAGTGGAGAAAACTTGATGATTACATCTCTTCCACCCATTGTGTCATGCAAATATAAATGACATCGGTAATCAGATCTCCTTAGACATGCATGTAGGTAGCACCCCAACATCATGAACTGGAACATTGTCAAACCGACATCACGCCTTATATTGAACAAACACACCACATCAATGTGACATGGAAATATAAATGAAATAGATAATCAGATCTCCTTAGACCACGCATGTAGCACCCCAACATCATGAACTGAGCACTGTTAAAACAACATCACGCCTAAAAGTTGAACACACACACACACACCACACACCACACACACACACACACGCACACACACACGCGCACACACAACAGGTTTTGCACAGCACACACAACAACACACAACACACACACACACACCATTGGACAACACACCACACAACACACCACACGCACAACACACACACACACCCACACACACACACACACAACACACACAACACACACACACACACACACACACACACACAGAGTTAACTGCACAACCTTGCATGTGATAAGCAAATCTCAAGCAGGTCTTTTGGGGACTCCAGATCAGTGGCAGGAGACATCAGCTCACTTGTGTCTCCCGTATTATTCTTCAGCAGATTGGATTCCATGTACATGTAGTGTCCTGTAATAATCAAAAACAGATATAAGTTGACTTTTTCTTGGGCCGGTTTGGAGTGTAAATATTTGAATACAAGAATCCCTAAAACAGTCATACAAAATAGGCGAATAGCTACAAAACGCAATGAGAAAGTCATTTTTGGGTACAATTATGTTAAAAAGGAAGGAAACAAGCATCAAGAGAGGCAACTGTCCATTTCAAATCCATGGTCAATGAGCGCTGATTGAAACGACAGGCGACCGTCTGGAAGAGGAAGAAGGGTAGTGATGGGGTTGGGCCAGAGAAGGACGAGGAATCGACAGTGTCCAGATGGAAGAAACTCAAGAGTGAGCTTGACAACAAAAATCTTCATATTGTTTACCCTGGAAATCCTTCTGGACTGTCTTCGGTGGGTGTCCAGTGAACTCAGTGGGTGTGGGCCCATTGGTACGGGTCCATGGAATATGCATAACATTACCCGGGTCCATTTGTGTATAACCACAGGTATCCACGTCAAAGTTACAGTCTGCAGACGACTGAGGTACTGCAGCAACACGCACACACACACACACACACACACACACACACACACACACACCACACACACACACAAAATCAACACAAATTCAGTTAATGTGAGATCCCTCCATATCCCACCAATACATGTAAATAGATGGTCAGTAAAGGCTGCTCGACTGCCCAGGGCACGCAATCACTGTTTTCGGGAAAGTGGTGAATACTGGGACCAGCCTGGCGGGCAGAAACAATAATTTCAAACATCCGCAGCGTGGAGGCAAAATGAAACGTTCAGCATTATTTCACCTTCGTTGGACAATGTGGCAGCCACAGATTTGGCTTTGTGAAAAACTGCCATTTTAAGTGAAATACTTATGACACTGACATAGTCCCTTATTCTGCCAATTGATTCTGCGAGTCAAACGGCATTGAAAAATCAGATTGGAACACAGGTTGTCCATTAGCAGATCACATGAACCGTCCCCCCCCCCCCCACCCCCCCCAGCACCACAAAAAACCATTGTAGGGCAAAACACTACAACAGTGATGGTTTCACTGTACGTTCAGAAAGCTACGTTATTTTTCAAAAACACCACCCCATACGCTCAGAACACTATTCATATTCAAAACACTCTTCTTAATTTTATCTTCCTCGATGAGCCACTTCAGTCCCACTGTGTAAAAAACATGGGAAAATATCAAAATCAGTTTGCATAAAAAGTGAAGCAGTTGGAAAATTTTTAACGGGTGAAACACGTTTTTGTAGAAACAAAAATCGATTTAACAGCAAGTCCCCCACTACTTCGTTCTCTTCAAATAAAGTCACTATTCGAGGGTGACGCTGATTCGCTTTTTAGTGTTACTGAGCATGGAAGTAAAACAGGCACTCAGGCGAATCCACTCTTAGACGAGAGAACGGTGGTTGAAGCTCACGCTGTGACCATAGAAGATTGAAGTTAGCACATTGATCCTTTGACTGGAAACGGTCATCTCTTGAAGGACAGAGTGGAATCGACAGGCTGACGGGCGGTTTCCAAAGCCTTCTATAAACAGATGCGCCTACTGAAACGTAACCCATTTAGCAGTACTGTAGCATTCCAGTCCCAGTTCTAGGGGGATATCGTGCGCAGTATCCTGCACCACATCACGTCTGGTAAATCCCCCACAGAGCGTGGAACACATCATGGACGCAAAACAAAGTTCGGACCTCAAAATCCGAAAGGCCACCAGACTTGGGCCCTCTAGGTTCCATCTCGGAGATCACCACACTCGCTTCGTTGATGCTGATCAACAAGATGGGATTCGATTTGATGTGACTCTACTGAGTAGCCGGAGCGAGATGAATGCTGTAAGTGTCTGGCCACATCACAAAAGAGTGATAGAAAACAGGATATTGGCTCCCAAGGTAGCTAGACGGGCCATTATCACAAAAAGGTGCTCATCAAGGTGTTCAACATTGCACCGTCACAAAGCACATTGCCGCCTGCTGCAAATGCCCAGCACGAAAATGAAGACTGGTCTAAGACCAACAAACTGAGAAAAGAGTTAAATGCCACAAACGCCTGCCTTAACAACAGGCCAGGCTGGCTCTCGCCAATGAAACCGAGCATCTACGGCTGACCTGGAAGGGGAGGAGATCACCTCACACTCACCTCTCTCCAGTGCAACAGAGAGAGGTGAAACTCCACCGGACAAAAATTACAATCTACGCCTCGTTCGTTAAAAACGGATCAACATGGAGGAGGCGTGCACCCCATTCCAACGTCAAGAATCAGAAAGACACGAAAAAGTGGTAAACGCTTGCACGCTGATTACCACAGAAATGGGGGAGACGTCAAGACAGAACGAAATGTAGAACAAACCTTGAGTTCTTCATTAACTCAGATAACCTTAGCTTCGAATGAAGCTCGTAACCAGCTCGCAAATTCAGTACTTTATATGGAACTCTCAGGCCTGGAAAAGGAGCTACTCGAGTTCAATCGAACCCAACGAGCCAACACTGAAAAGCATCAGAAGGAAGTGATACGGTTCAAACGATGCTCACGTCAGCGTTGCTCCCAGTTCTGTCACTATGAAAACACAAAACGTTTCAGTCGTAAAACTATACCAGATGCAGTGAAATCCGTGCACAAATTGGAGGAAAAAATAGACCCAATAGACTAAATATGGACGACGTAAACCGGTCTGTACTCTTTCATGTATAGACGCGGTAAAGATGAGCTCCTAGAAAACGTCACTGGTGGTAGAGCAGCAGACAGACCAAGGATTAAGGACTGGGATAGGCAAATTCTGTGTGGTGTCAAGGAGAACAAGCCTGAGCTCCGTGCGAAAATGCATCCTCAAATGCACAAAAGTCAGCGTAGTTTCTATGACCACAAACTCGCTGCAGAATAGATGTATTGAAGATTAAGATACTGCCCACGCGCCTGCTCAAAGCTATCGCATCACAAATTTTTTGGGGAAAAAATAAGCTTTGCCCAGTTTTATGAGGGCGTTTTTCACTGGACGTTTTTTTTCCCTTTTTGGGACCCTATTTTACGTCAGTCTTATTCCAGACCATGTTTAACTTACGGCCATGCAACCGAGGGGAGCTGATATTCATAAATATCTCACCGAACAGGTGACAGTGGCACGAAGACCTTTCTTTCTGCCGCAGCGCGAATTTGGCCAGGTCTTTTGTGACCTAGCTGTACATCCACGCAGGAAGTTCTAGTGCTCGCAGTCCATTTTGTCTTGTGCTGGGTGACTTTCAACCACTGCTACTAGATACGCGTGCTGCCGCAGTGGCTAACAGTACGACAACTGCATGGCATGTAGTGAAGCACCTCAGACTTCTGCCTTTTATTTGAGGGATCCTTTCTTGCCTCGACCGGTTTCCTAGCGAGTTGAGTTTGCTATGAGCATCAGTTGGGAAGACTCGAGACCATACAGTCGAGTTCATCAATTCCACTTAGTGGATATAAGTCTCGGAAGAGTGTTGCTCAAATTTCCTGACCACTACTACAGGGTGACAGTATCTCTTGGACCTGGTTTATACTGGGATATATCATGAAAGTAAGCGTTTAGCGTAGAGTGCAGCCGGTGTCCATATTCTAAAGAACTAGGAATGCAAACCCCCGTAACATAATCTTTCATCATCCTGTCCTTATCAATCAGCATAAAAAAGTTTCAAAGTTCTATGGCGCAGTTTATGCCATGCTCTAATGGTGAGCGCTCAACTTTGGTTGCCGTGTTCCCCCCGCACAATGGAATTGGTGATGGATCGCTGTTGGGCGTCGCACACAGTGTGTGAGCTAATGATCAAGGGGGACGATCGTTGAATGTACGTAGAGTGTGGCGCCTTCCGCCAGTGAGAGGACTTAGGTGTCCTGACCGACTACACAAGCGAGGAGCAGTTATGTCGGTTAGTAGGGGGGATTAGAAGGTGGGTCCTGACATGTTGGATCAGGAACAAAACAGCCACTAAGTGATCGGGCAGCAGGGCAGGCCCCGCGAGAACTATCCCAGGGGAGAGGTTCCAGGGAGGCGAGGGTAACGAAGACGGGCTATTAAACGGACAGAGAAAAGAACGAGGGATGAGAAGGAAAGGGTGAAGCAGGTTACAGAGGAGAACAAGTGCTGGCCAACAAAGACGGGAGCGCCGACGTATCAGGAGAGAAAGCTACAGAACAAAAGTGCCTCATGGAACTCAGACAGGTGTGGAGTGGTTCAGACGATGACAGGTTACAAGCTAGCAGAGATCACATGGCTTGGAGGGATCCACGACACACTGGGCCAAAGGATGGGCGAGCGGGATAGGACCACAGCAGATAGTGATGAACGGAAGAGGTCAGGGCAGACGCTTCCTTCAGGTCAACGATGCCGTGAGCGTGGGAGCTAATAGTGGTGATGGAGCGAGGTAGCGAGAGGCAGGACTGCTGGCCGCTGAGTCAGGGTCCTGTTTTCAGCAGTTCCAGGACATGGTCCATACAGTTGAGCGAAAAATTCTGTGGTATCAGTCCCGTTACCGAGGGGAATCCGTCCTGCGACATTGTCTAATGACTACAACCCCAAAGCCTGACCTCCATCGACACAGAAGTGCAGGGAAGGGGGAATGGTGGGCGGGTGGATGTAGACCCGCACATCCCGTTCCAAGTTCCCCCTGCAAATGGTGTACTATGAATGAATGACTTATTATTCGATATGTACTAATAGTACGTTTCGATGTTATCTAAGATCTGTGATTTAACTTTTCATGGAGCACTCTCCCCTTAGACATAGCATCGCATAACACTTAAAACCACTCTCAGGTGAGGGCGGCCTTACAATCAGGAACACTGATTGGATAGTATGAGGTTACGGGGGATTAGACTTGTGCCTGTATAATAGAGTATGCCCATCCAGGTCCATTGTGGGGGCCTCACTGGAACAAGGTTCCCATATGAAGTAATCACGGGATTTTCTGTCATAGGGGAAGAGCCAAGGCGCACATTCGTTCTACATTAGATTTTGTTTATACATCAGATTCTTACCATGTTTGTTGAAAGTAAAGAAAAAAAAGTCAACTGCTCATACATTGATAGAGAAGAGAGAGATTTGGAAGAGATTATAAACGGTCACTGATAGGACCAGTTCATACAATAAAAAGAACGAATGAAAACAAAAAACAAGCAAACAAACAAACGAAGACTAAAAAACCGTACAAAGTACTGCGCCGAAAATCAGTTACTCGATCAATGGGCCACAAAGTAAAAATCGAATTCGACGCACATGTGCGCGTGCTCTCTGTGATCTCTGCATCATGGCATAGATTTGTTACGACGCGACTGACACCTTGTATAACTCCTTTTTTGCATGGCGTTTGATGTGTAGCTATATATGTATGCAAGATCAGCAAAAGGGAAACATCTGGGTTTCACTCGTGCTTGTTTTCAAGTTCCCACCTTAATTGAACAAAAACAATCACAATAAAACGACGCATTTTGTTAATGTCAGAGAAGGATTTAATTAAAAGAGTCTGTTGCAGCAGCTAGGAACGATGCAACTCTGCGTAAAAGAAAGGGTGGTTTCTTTCTCACCAGTCTTCTCGAGCAATTTCTGTTGATCAGGTGTCAAGATCCGTGCAGATAATGGCTCTCATGTAGCACACAGAAAAGCGCTGTTGAACGAGAGATCAGGAAGGACAATGAGCAATCAATAAAAAGCTGAAACATAATACAGGACAGGATAAAAAGTGGTGGAGGCAGCATCCAAGCCAACACAACCGAAACTGAAACACAATAGCCCTCTTGTGATAGATCAAGAATGACAAGAGAGGATGAAGAAAACCAATGACGGTATGGTCGTCTGAGAGGGTGGCAACCAGAGAGAGTGTGGAGTGGGGTAATGGGTGGGATGTGGGGAAGAGGGATGACCCTAGTCTATTAATCTGCAAACAATGTCCCCACACTTACAAGGCTGGTCCACAGTCTGTCTTCCGCAGACCGATGGTCACCCAAACGTGCGAGAGATTACCAGTTCTGGACGGCCGCACCTGGTCGCCTTAAAATAGAGCGTGATGAGAGGAAACGAGAATGCCGTTTATGGTTGATGTTTGTAAAACTTAGGGCGAGCAGGGCGCACGCATTGATCCAAAACGAGGTCATGGGACTCCAATACTGAGCTCGAAACTTTCCGGCGAGGCATATCGATGTAGAAAATAATGACCGCGACCGCTCCACCGTGGTGGGTCTTTGGGGGTTTCTTATATTTCACGAAATAGCTTTGCTACGTTACGGCATGTGTCTGAACAAAAACAATCAGTTGAGATGCTATGCTCCTACGTTCTACCTGTGAAATGTTGCATGCTCTTTTGTAATTTACCAGTGCTGTATAATTTTTGGAGTGAGCCACACAGTAAAGCTGTAAACGCTGCGTGGGAGTGAGTGGTGATGTGTGTGTGTGGGGGATGAGTGTGTGGGGTGGGTGTGAGTGTGTGGGTGTGCCGCGCGCGGCAGGCGCGCGCGTGCTCGTTGGTGGGAGGAGTGACAGTAGTTGTGGGTATGCATGTGTACATCATGTGATGGATGTGGTAGAAAGAGATGGAGAACGAGAAGGTGGTGTGGTGTGTGTGTTGGAGGGAGGGACCGAGTGTGTGTGTGTGGTGTGCCGGTGTGGGTGTGTTGGCGCGAAGTGTGTTGCCGAGTGCGCGCGCGAATGGGGTAATGATGTGTGTATGTGTGTGGTATGATGTGTGTGTGTGGGGTGTGTGGGTGTGGTGTGTGATGATGTGAAACCCGAGTTGTGTCGTGTTGTGGATGTGTGGTGAAAAGAGTACCTGGTGAGTGGTTTGTAGGTATGACGATATGATATATGTAGTGTATTTTTGTGTACCATAATATATAATTATATCGTATTATATATATAGCTATAGTATATTAGTTATATCCAAATAAAACTCGAGAGCACAGCGAGAACTCCAAAAGAACGGAGATCAACCGGACAAGGGAGACGACATAGTTTAGAACATGTGAGTTTAAAAAGAGATTAAAGAAACAGCCAACAGATGTTGCAGCTCTCGGCTCTCTTCGGGTGTTCTGATGTGGTTGAAGCGAGCAGAGGGAGCGGAAAGAAGCGTGTTGGTGTTTTTTTAATTCTTTTAATCAAATTTTTTAAAACGATATATAGTAGACTATAGAAGGCTATATATAGTATACTAGTATGTATGTATGTTGTGTGTGAGGAGAGGTGTAGTGTGTGTGGAGGTGTGTGTGTGTGTGTGTGTGCGTTGCGGGAATGCGAGTGACGTGCGTGCGATGCGGGCGTGTGTGTGCAGGCACGCGCATACGTGTGGTAGCGGGTGGTCGTGTGGGGGATTGTGTGGGGAGAGAGGGTGGGGGGGAGAGGGCGGGGGACGGGGTGTTGAGGACAGTGGAGTTAATGTAGTGAGCAAAACCCGGTAAAACTATTCACAATATGGAAAGCATTGACTAATTGAGAGCGAATGTTATATGAACTATGAAATAAGACATTGTACAAACGCTGTTACGCTATGAGATTAGATTATGGTTTTTTTTGTTGTTTTTGTTTGTGTTCTTCGCTGGAAAAACTGAACCCAACGGGCAGCATCCCTCTACACCCCCCAGCAGGCGACTACCTAAACACCACCACTCTCCTGGAACGTTGAATCTTTTTCCCTAAGCACATGCAATCTTCGTTAAAGTCCTCTTTAAAAGAAACATTTAAACTGAAGAACCTTAAGCAAGGCAAAGAAAAGATCCTTGTATTTAGGTAGAAATTCGTAGGGCACCGAATAGAGGTGACAAGTATTTCCAAGAAGCCAAATGTATTTGACAGAAAAGTCTGTTGGAACGGTGGAGTGACCACAATCCTGCCGAGAGTTTCTTAGATTTGTTCATAAGTATCTTTTCCAGTGAACTGTACATTTGCCGAGACGTAAAGAGTGGTATGTAATAGTGATATGGCACCAGCTGAAGTGAACTAATCCTTCTCATGGGCACGTATCTATCGGCCCAGACTTTAACGGAAGAAGCTAGGCTGGGAGGGCCTCAGCAAATGTAATACATGTGCCGTTTTAGTAGTAACTGAGTTTACAAGCTGGCATATTACTAACAGATAGCAAGTGGATACCTTGAATCGCAACGCGTAGACTAGCGCAAGCCGATGAGAGCGAGAGAGAGAGCGACGGGAGCAGAGAGAAGAGGAGAAGAAGAGAGCACGAGCGAGAGCGTGTATGTGTGCGCGGGTCATGTGGTGTGTGTGTGTGTGTGATGAGTGAGAGGAGGTGAGGAGAGTGTGTGTGTGTCGTGTGTGGGTGTGTGTGTGTGGTTGGCATGTGTGTGTGCATGTGTGTGTGTGTGTTTGTGTGGCTTGCGTGTGCAGAAGTGCGATGCATGTGTAGTGGTGTGTGGTGTGTGGGGTGTGTGGTGAGGAAGAGTGTGTGTGTGTGTGTGTGAGAGATGGAGAGACTTTGTGGGCTGTGCAGAGCAAGATATTTGCATAGGCTTCTTGTTTGGATTATTGTGTGTATGTGTGGGTAGATGTGTCTTTTGGTATGGGGCGTGAGAGAAGAGGGAGAGGGGGGCGTGGGGGAGGGAGGGGAGAGAATGTGTGGGTGGAGAGTGATAGGGGGAAGGAGAGAGATGGAGAGGAAGGAGAGGTGAGAGCACCCGGACCGGTGATGGGTGAGGGGGGTGGGGTTGAGGAGGGGGGGGCGAGTATGAGAAGGAGCCGAACACACCCCCCGATGGAGGGGAGAGAGGGAGGACTGAGAGTGTGGAGACGCGTACTGGGT
>JADBJO010026075.1:15000-17500 GCA_016801955.1 Conus betulinus | reverse complement strand
GATACGTACAATGTGGCTCTAAGAGAGTTTTACATTTAAATTTGAACAAAAAACTTTGGGGCCATGTAAGATGGCGTAGTCTGGCTTGGTGAGTAAGAAAGTAAATATTGCCTATAGCCCAGCCGACCGCAAAGGGCCCATATCAGGGCTGTCACCACTTTGACGTCAACTCACAAGTCGTTCATTCACACAACGAGAGAGAGAGAGAGACGCGAGAGAGAGAGAGAGGAGAGAGAGGGGAGCGAGAGAGAGGAGGGAGAGAGAGAGAGAGGAGGAGAGAGAGAGAGAGAGACTCACAAGTCGTTCATTCACACACAGACGAGGAGAGAGAGAGAGAGGGAGACTCACAAGTCGTTCATTCACACAACGAGACACACACAGAGAGAGAGAGAGAGAGAGAGAGAGAGAGAGAGAGAGAGGAGAGAGAGACTCACAAGTCGTTCATTCACACAACGAGACAGAGACAGAGACAGAGAGAGAGAGAGAGAGAGAGAGAGAGTGAGTGAGTTTGCAGTTGGGTTTGAGACGGGAATAAACGAAGGTGACTTAGGTGTGGTGCTTTGGTTCTGTTGGAGAAGGTCTTTGGGGGGTTGGTTGCTCCTGAAAGCAGTCAGGGGTTTGGTCTAAAAAAGCAGGTTTGTGATCTCCTGTGCATGTGCGCCAGCTGGATTGGAACATCTGGGAAGTATGTGTGAACGGAAGAGAAGGCAAGCGGTGGGGCGGTCTGTTTCTTTTGGGATGCTGTTTTGTGTCGACGATTCCTGGGTAGTTGATCATTCTTTTTTCAGGCCAACCTTTGACTGTTTTCAATTCTGTGACTGAGGATGATGTAAGAAAAGTGACGATTAGTTCGCCTAGAAAAAGCATGTGACCTTGACCCACTGCCTGCGTCCATCCTGTTCCGCTGTATTTATGTCTTGCTCCCCTTCATAACCCATGTCATAAATGCTTCCCTCTTGTCTGGCGTTTTTCCCCAAGGATATAGATCTGCTGTGTTGTTCTTCCCCTTCTCAAAAAGCCTTCCCTTGATCCAAATTCATTGAAAATAATTATAGACCTGTCTCGAATCTCCCCTTCCTTGCAAAGATCATCGAGAAAATCGTACTTGCTCAGCTCTACGTTCATCTTACTCCGAATGAGTTGAATGACCCTCACCAGTCTGCTTACAGGGCTGGCCATAGCACAGAGATCACACTCCTGAAAGTTGTAAACGATCTCCTTCTTGCCCTTGATGACGACAAAGTCTCCCTTCTCTCTCATTTAGATCTTTCCGCGGCATCTGACACCATTGATCATGACATTCTCCTTTCTAGACTCAAAATTTCATTTGGCATTCAGGGCACTGTTCTTGCGTGGGTTAGGTCCTATCTCAGTGATCGTTCCCAGAGAACTGTTGTCAACAGTCTTTCTTCATCTCCTACACCTGTAAGCTGTGGGGTACCGCAAGGTTCCGTCCTTGGGCCGGTTCTGTTTGTTCTGTTTGTCAGACCTGTGTCAGACATTACCGATCAGCACTCATTGCTGCGTGAGAGTTTTGCTGATTATACTCAGATGCACAAGTCAAGCACTCTATCTGAACTCAAGGACATGGTCAGTGATGTCAAAAGCTGTTCTCAAGATTTAAAGAACTGGATGACTGAATAAGTTCCAGCTGAATGACAACAAAACTGAAGTTCTTCTCCTTGCTCCCCCCCCCCCCCCCACCCCACCCCCCACCCCACCCCCCCCCCCCCAACTCCAAGGTCATCTCTCCCTTCTTCCATCAGTATCGGAAGTGCTGATATTCAACTCTCATCCCAGGCTCGTAACCTCGGTGTGACTTTTGATTCCACCCTTTCTTTCAAGCACCACGTGTCTAATGTTTGTAAGGCAGCATATCTAGAAATACGTAAGATCAGTTCAATCAGACACTTCCTTTCGACTGAAGCCACAAAAAAAACTCTGATTTGTTCCCGAGTTATCTCAAGGCTGGACTACTGCAACAGTCTCTTGGCTGGCTCACCAAAGTACCTACTCAATAAACTACAGAAGGTTCGGAATAGCGCTGCCGGACTTGTTTGCGAAGCATCTAAAACGTCAACACGTCACTCCTCTGTTGCAGTCCCTCCACTGGCTTCCAACCCAGAGTCGAACTGACTACAAGCTGGCTTCTATCCGTTTCTCTTCTGTTTCTGATAGCTGGCCACAGTATCTCTCTGACATCCTCCACATCTACACCCCATCCCGTCAGCTTCGTTCCTCTGCCGACTGCCGCCTCTTGCACTTTCCTTCTGTCAGAACAAAATCTTTTGGTCAACGTTCTCGCTCCTTCCAGGGACAAACTGTCTGGAATACACTTCCCATCAGTGTCAGACACCTACCTTCACACTCTTCTTCTTTCAAATCTGCCGTTTAAAACACATTTCTTTCATCAGTCGTAACCACCACCACCCCTCCCCGAACTTCCCAATCCACCTTCCGAGTGTCTGAGTGGGTTTCTGCGTGCACGCGTGAGCGCCTG
>JADBJO010026075.1:10000-12500 GCA_016801955.1 Conus betulinus | reverse complement strand
TAGACGTCATCATCTGTCGTTATTCCTTTATGATTCTGTTCATAAAACTAGGAGTGTAATAACCCCACTGCTTTTCTGACATGCTAAGCTGAGGGCAGTCAACTATCTACCTATGCATGGCGACTCAAAGTTTCTCCATATTTCCCTCTACATTTTCCTCTCGTTTCTCTCTCTCTCTGCATTTCTTTTTCATTCTATCGCTTCCACGAATTAACTTCTCTCTCTCTCTCTCTCTCTCTCTCTCTCTCTCTCTCTCTCTCTCACCTCTTCATCTTTCTCCAATCTCTGTTTCTCTCTCACAATGTCATTTTGTCATTTTGCTTGCCCCTACCGCAGTTACTGTGTGTCCCTCTACCTGTGGTCCTTACCACAGTTGAAAGCCAATCAGCAGTCGGCCGACAATGATCATTTCATAGGCCCCTGCCATCTTGCTGAAGAACATCAGGCCCGCCGCTACCACACCAATGATGGCATTCAATGCCATGCCGTTCTTCCTGGGGGACACACACACACACACACACACACACACACACACACACACACACACACATACACACCAATGATAGTATTCAGTGCCATGCCGTTCTTCTTAGGTCACACACACACACACACACACACACACACACACACACACACACACACCAATGATAGTATTCAGTGCCATGCCATTCTTCTTAGGTCAAACACACACACACACACACACACACACACACACACACACACACACACACACACACACACACACACACACACACACACACACCATGATAGTATTCAGTGCCATGCCGTTCTTCTTAGGACACACACACACACACACACACACACACACACACACACACACACACCTCGAGAGAGAGAGAGAGAGAGAGAGAGAGAGAGAGAGAGTGAATGAGACAGAGACAGAGGGACAGAGAGAGAACTCTGAACTGAACTCTGAAATGTTTAACTGTAACTAAAGGCCTCTGGCCTGTATACAAAGGGTACACGTTTGCTGAGAATACGATGAAAAAGGGTATGGATCATCATCAGCAAAAGGCAGTTATTTCTTTCCAGAAACACATAAGGAAACGATCACAAGGAGAAATAATTCAGACAGAGAGAGAGAGAGAGAGAGAGAGAGAGAGAGAGAGAGAGAGAGAGAGAGAGAGAGAGAGTAACACAAACACTGGGAGGAGACGTCATCACCACCACCATCTCTGCAATACCCTCATCGCCGACAACACACACACACACACACACACACACACACACACACACACACACACACACACACACCGGCCGAAGACACACACACCACACCATCCAAGAAGTCGGCCCACCATCCAGCGGAGACCCCGCCCGCACAGCCCCCCACGGCGAAGATGGCCACAATGAGAGCGAAGAGACTGGTCAGCTTGTTCTCCGACATGCCACTGCCACTGCGCTCCGCCTCCGTGTGGTTCATGAACTCTTTGATCACCTAGGGCATCAGCAATTTTGTTCCTCCATCAAAAAACAAAAAAAACAATCAACGTCTTGATCCATCCGTTGGTGACATCAACAGATCATGGCAGTTCATCAAATCAACCTGACGGACCAACAGACTGATTAAATCAAATCAAATGTATTATTATGTGAATCAAGGAAAAACGGATGAACTGGTGATTTGTTCAGCGATGTGTATGGGGAGGGGGGGGGAGGAGGTGGAGATAAAGAGAGAAGTGAACGTCCAGGGAGAACGGGGGCGGGGGGTGGAGGGGGGGGGGGAGAGAAAAGAGAGACAGACATACATAAGAACAAAGACAGAACAGAGCAAGCTGATACTGAAACAAGGCAAAATGATCAGAAAACACTATCCAATGTCAGCATGAAGCATGAACACACACACACACACACACACACACACACACACACACACACACACACACACACACAAGCACACAACACACACACACACACACACACACACACACACACACACACACACACACACACACACAGAGGAACATGAGGTGTGGAAAAAAGAGAACAACGTAAAAAGGTAAAAGACAAAAGACAAACAGAGGAACAGACAAGAGACAGAGGAACAGACAAGGGACAGAGGAACAGACAAGAGATAGACACACAGACAAGAGATAGAGACACAGACAAGAGAGAAAAACAGACAAGTGACAGAGGAACAGACAGAGGAACAGACAAGAGATAGAGGCACAGACAAGAGATAGAGACACAGACAAAAATGAAGAACAGACAAGAGACAGAGGAACAGACAAGAGACGAACACAGAAACAGACAAGAGACGAACAGAGGAACAGACAAGAGACGAACATAGGAACAGACAAGAGACGAACAGACGAACAGACAAGAAACGAACAGACGAACAGACAAGAGACAGGCAGACAGGCAGACGAACAGACACACAGAAAGACAGAGTGAGACAGACAGACATACGGACAGACAGTGGGACAGACAGACAGACACTCACAGCCTCTGGAGCATTGATGACTCCAGTGTTGTAGCC
>JADBJO010026075.1:0-5000 GCA_016801955.1 Conus betulinus | reverse complement strand
TGTTTGTACTCAGCCCCAGGACAGAATGACAGCAGTGATCGTTGAGCCTGTTTGTACTCAGCCCCGGACAGAATGACAGCAGTGATCGTTGAGCCTGTTTGTACTCAGCCCAGGACAGAATGACAGCAGTGATCGTTGAGCCTGTTTGTACTCAGCCCAGGACAGAATGACAGCAGCGACTGTTGAGGCTGTTTGTCCTCAGCCCAGGGCAGAATGACAGCAGCGACTGTGTGAGGCTGTTTTGTCCTCAGCCCAGGGCAGAATGACAGCAGTGACTGTTGAGGCTGTTTGTCCTCAGCCCAGGGCAGAATGACAGCAGTGACTGTTGAGGCTGTTTGCCCTCAGCCCAGTCAGCCCAGGGCAGAATTACAGCAGTGACTGTTGAGGCTGTTTGCCCAGTCAGCCCAGGGCAGAATGACAGCAGTGACTGTTGAGGCTGTTTGTCCAGTCAGCCCTGGGCAAAATGACAGCAGTGACTGTTGAGGCTGTTTGCCCTCAGCCCAGGGCAGAATGACAGCAGTGACTGTTGAGGCTGTTTGCCCTCAGCCCAGGGCAGAATGACAGCAGCGACTGTTGAGGCTGTTTGTCCTCAGTCCAGGGCAGAATGACAGCAGTGATCGTTGAGGCGGGCAGGGTCAAGTATTCCCTCTCCACATTCTTCTTCGTAACAGACAAGTGATCGTAAAGGATGGGAAAGAGATAAAGAGAGAGGCTGACGGACAGACAGACAAAGACATACAGACAGAGAGAGACACACAAACAGATAGAGACACACAGACAGATCGAGACACACAGAACTGTGTGCATAACTGTGTGCATAAACAATTTTACAGAACTGTGTGCATAAACAATTTTATGCGGTAAGTGTGGGTAGATCTGTTGGCATTTTCGACAATTGGAATCTCGCATCCGAGTCGGTCAACGGATTCTGGGGAGCAGTGCACAGAGGCTACGAATCGTTAGAAGAAGCCAAAGAGGCTATGAGGAAAGCAGGACATATGAACCCCCAAATTATATTGGAAAAGAAAAACAGGGACTCCAAATATATGTTGACAATTTATGAGGACTTTGATAACGACACAAGAAGAAATAAAAGAAAAAAAAAGAACAGCGTTCTAAAACTACTCAAGACAATGACAAACACGCATGTTTCTGTGAAGTAACACAAAAAGAAAGGATTCTAAAGTGTACCGATTGCCATCGAAGAGTTCACTGGTCCTGCTCAAAGCTCCCTCTCTACCAGATCTGCATTTTTTATAAAACGTAACGGAAATTTTCATGCCAACTGTGCGCAGAACCACATGTTGACGACAAAATGATGGAAGAGTTCATGGCCATACACCAAATGACGTCACATGACGACACTACAAAAGAACAAGATGACACTGCAAGACACAGTGACTATTTACAGAAAAAAGTCTTTGCATTTCAACAAGACATAAACACAAAAATGGATAACTTGGAGGATGCAATCACCTTGATGAAACTGCAGATTCAAGAAAAACAGGATATGATATGTACAGAAATTGGAAAAATGGCATCAAAAAGGATAGACTTAGCAAGAAAAGCGTCATTTGTGTCACCTTCCCCATCACCGAAAGAAGACGCAGAAACTCCTGTGTCAACTTCCATGTGACCCAGAAATCAACAGATACGCCTCAGTCAGTTCATTTGCACAAAAAAGATCTCCCAAAATACCAGAAAAACAAAAAAAAAAATGCCACATTTCAGCATCCACAAGTCAGTGCCTCTCTCAAAACGACACCAACTCCTAGACCTACCTTAGAATCAACTGTGTTGCAAAACGAAACTGATCTGAAAGAAAAGAAAAACCTGCCCGTACCTTAACTTTTGATACAGACATTGACGAAAACACAGACACAAGCAACAGTGACACAGACATGGATTATGATGAACTGCCCAGTCTGCTCATTTTACCTGATTCTGTGTTTAAAAGGAGTTGAGGCTGAACGGCTTGGAAATTCTTATGGCTTGAAGGTAACCATGAAAAAACGACGACCAAAAATCACAGACTGTGCTGCGGAGATAGAAACTTTACACGGCAAACAGCCAGATGCTGTTCTTTCTTCACGCTGGAATTAATGAATTGAAAACATTATCACCAAAGGAAGTGAGTGAAAAGATCATTACCTGTGTGAAGACATGTCAATCCACGTTCAGTAAAGAGACCAAACTAATTGTAAGCCATATTGCACCAACAGATGAGGAAGAACTGAACGCAAAGGGGAAAAATCGTCAACGCGCCACTGTGTTTGCCGCTCTCTACCAGGAGAAAAGTGTATCTTTCATCGAACACAACAATCTACAAAAATCTCCATACCATCTAGCAGACATCATTCATCCCTCAAAAAAGGGTGCCAGTGTTCTGGCAACAAATATCGGGAGGCACGTGCACATTCTTTTTTGGAAGAAAAACAAAGACCCCGACCATACAAACGCTTCCCTAGAGACAGAAACTCTCCAAAAAAAAACGAGCACAACAGGCAACGGAAGAAACGAAAAGGGGACAAGACGTCAAAATGACTTCTCCTGGAGACAAAACCCTAACAGAAATAACACCAGAAATAAGCAACACCAGGACAGAAGTCGGCAACAGTTCTTCACACAAAGACCGAACAGATCCTACACGTCACGTCGACAAGCGGAACCCCATCAGCGCTTCAGCCAGATGCAGACAGGCAGGGACGTTACAACGACTACAACAGACCTTACAACAACCGATACACGGCGAGACGATACAACGAACGGGACAACTACACGGATCTCCAGGCAGACCACAGCAACTACTACCACACCTGGACTGACCGGAATGACTATCAAAACAAACAACGTGACAACTACAAGGACTTCCGGGCAAAACCGTAACAGCTACCAATACGACTGGAACGAGTACAAAAACAACCGTTATTGGGACTATGGATTCTGGTAACCAGAGCAACTGAGAACTAAAACTTCTTGAGACAAACTTTCATCCACAAAAAAAAAAAAAAAAAAAAAAAAAAAAGAAAAAATTGCGAATACTTTATTTGACATTATAATATGACAGTGTCAGTCTACATATATAGCACCACAGAAGATGCGCTTCTTTGAATTAAGTGTTTAGAAAGAGATGCGCTTCTTTGAATTAAGTTTTAGAAATTTTCACTTTATTCCTTTTCACTTGAGTTTAAATCACAGTATGAATTGTGTGTTTGGCTAATATAATTTTTTAATAACATTGGTGTTCAATATTAACACATATGGTACAGAAAAAAAGTTAAGATATTTTCGTGGAACATTAAAGGATTTAGGGAGACAATCGATGGTAGTATGATTAACAAAAATTCTTTGAAGAAGAAATACACGAATATGTTCTGATTATGACATAGTAATATTACAAGAAACTCATCTTGAACGAGAAGATATTAACGATATCTTTATACCAGGCTTTGCCCCTGGTGTTCATTACTGCAGGAAAAAAAAACGGAACAAGGCTCCCAGTGCATCAGGGGGAATATCAGTTTTTTATCAAGAAGGAACTACGAACTCTAATCAAGTTTCACCCAACGAGTAATTCTGACATTGTTTGGTTAATTCTTTCTTCCACAAATGACGAGCTTGATACTTTCATCGGTTTGTATATATATATACCACCTGAATCGTCGTCTTATGGACGTGATAATACGGTGCGCATTTGGGAAGAGTTGGAAAGACAAGCGGAACATTTCTCTACCAAAGGGAATGTTATATTGTGTGGGGATTTTAACGCAAGAACTGGACAATTAATAGATTATATTGACACGGATGGTGAAAACAACTTGTATGCATGTCCTAATGACAATCCTTATAATGTTATTCACAAACGATGCTCTCAAGACAGCGTTATACAAAAAAAATGGACGAAAAATTAGTAGATATTGTTTGGAAAATAACATACATATTCTTAATGGTCGCTCACTTGGCGATCTTCAAGGAAATTTTACTTGTTTCAACACAAAAGGAAATAGCGTTGTAGATTATTTCATTGTATCACAAGACCTAATGAAAGATGTTGTTGCATGCAAAGTTCATAAACTCACTCACTGTATATTCTGATCATTGTCCTATAGAACTGTCAATTTTACTCCCTACTGTTGGCAATGATAGACCTAATATGAAAACAAATGCGCATGCTGACAGTGCTCCCTTACGTAATAACACGTCAAACAGAAATGACACAAAAGTTAAACACCATGACGTCATTTATTGGGATGACGAATCTGCAGTAAAGCTGAACATTGCTTTAAATAACCCTATCATGAAGAGTCGTATAGATGAAATAGAGAAACGTATGGAGAAGACACAAAATCATGATACGGAGACCTCGGTCTTCATTGACAACATGGTTAATGATCTGACCCAAACAATAAAAGACGCAGCATCTCTATCACTCAAACAAAGACAAATGCGCAAAAGAAAGAGAAAAAAATCCAAACACAAAAAAATGGTTTGATGAAAAATGTTTTCTTCTAAGGAAAGAAGTAAGATCACTTTTAAATGCACTGAACAGACACCCTTCAATCGATACCTACAGGCAAAGTACTTTTCAACTGTGAAGGCATACAAAAGTATTTTAGAAAGACAAAAAATATATACAGAGACAAACTTGTTAGAGAACTAAATGAAGCCTTTGAAAAGGATCCAAATCAAGTATGGAGAACACTAAACGAATTAACAAACATGCAAAACACGAATCAAAATAAAAGGAAGGAAATTCATGAAGACAAATGGATATCTCACTTAGAAAAAACTGTCTGAAGCAAAAAATATTATATATATATAATCCAGACGTTGATGAACTATTAGTATATCAGAAATCCATAAGACATTTCGAAATTTAAAAAAATAAAAAAACCACGGGAAAGGACGGAATCTCAAATGAAATAATCAAAGCCAGTTTGCCTAATATAATTATACCTCTTAAGAATATATTTAACTGGGTACTAAGATATGGCCAGTAT
>JADBJO010026074.1:0-22961 GCA_016801955.1 Conus betulinus | reverse complement strand
TACGTCTTTTGTACAGCACTCAGCCGACTGCGGAGGGGGGGGGGGGGCGCGGGGAGGTTCATATCAGGGTGTCACCCAATTGAATCGATTCCAATTGAGGAACGAAACAATAACAAGTTCAAAAGAAAATTGTGCCACTAACACTGGTCAGTCCTACTGCTCTGAAACGATGGATTTATAAGGATCTATGCAAAACAAATATTGACACACAACACACACACACACAACAAAACCACACACCACAATCCATCACTCGCGCGCCGCACAACACCGCACCCAAAATGTGATAACAGAAAAAAGTGCGATTTGGCTTTAAAGCCTCTTGCACCTGGTCTCGGGCAAGGTTCGCTTCTCCTGTACCATCCCCGTTGGAATGCATCTCCAGACACATGCAGTGGGTGGTACAGCAGAAGTCGCACATTCTTCCTGCCGCCCACGATATGAGAACGATTGGTTGGACGGTGGGAAGCATTGTAATTAATTCCTTTGTTAGTAACGTGTTGCACTCGGACGGAAGGGGAGAGGGACGATTCTCGGTAGTTATCTCGTCTGGAGTAAGTAGTATTATTTATTATGCCCCTCCGGCGGTGAAGTGTTGTTGAAGTTGAAGAGGAGGAGGGGCAGATGAGGGGCGAAGGGCACTGAGTCCCGAGAATTCAGTTACCGCAGGTGCTTGACCAGGTCTCCCCGGGACGGGCTGTCGAGGTGGCACTATCGAGGTGTTTTTGTTTGACCAGCTGTGATTGTGGATCTCGCCGACAGGAAAGACGTCCTTTATGGACTTGCCAACAACCGAAGCCGCGCGGATTATACAGATCTGACCAAGAAAGTCGCCACCTAAGATATGACAAAGAAATACACTCAAAGTTGGAAAAGTAGAAACTAACGCATAGGAATGGCATTCATACCGCTGCGAATATAGAAACGTACAGTTTATGACAAAAGAGGATACTCTAGCTGGGAAGTGAAGAATGTGAATGCGGCCAAAGCCGTTATAAAAAGACATCAAACCTTATGCAACAAAGACCAACATTCTGAAAGCGATTACATTAAAGAATACGAAAGGACAGCATTTAGCTCTGTAATCAGGCTGACACTAACCCTTTGACAAAAAAGATGTACAGGCCCTATGGTAAAGTATGGTAATGTTGCCAAATAGCCGCAAAAGGGTCATACCAGGGATATCACCGCGTTAAAGTAACAAGTCATTACATGAAAAAAAAAATCAGTACAGAACCCTTTTAAATACACCTTCTAAAACTGCACCGGAAATTTTGTTAAAAAATCTTTCCTCCGTAAAATCTTAGATCAGATGAAAAAATGTTAATCTCTTTCAGAAAAGTCAAAGATCACGTCGGGTGGGAAATCTCTGAAAAAGGTTGCCATGGAGTCTGCTTTAACGGTGTTATGTATCACATCGTGCAAGTCCAAACACTCTAAAAGAGGTACTGTCAGTACAAAACTGCGAGTGGTGCATGACATGAAATGCACATGGAGCTCATCACCTTAAAAGATAAAAAAAAGGGTGCAAAAGGAGTGGCCTGTATGCAAACAGCACAAGACTTTTTTCCTTACGGCTGCCTGGGGGAAAATGGTAAACTCTTCAGGTTTGGACGGATTTTAAATGCTTATTTTTTATCCGTCTGTTAAGTTCCATTTCTCTTGCCAGAGGTCTTTGACGTAAGCCTAGAATTGGGTTTCATATCAGTGTCAGGGATAGACAATCTGCTTATCTTTCTTGTGGCACTCCCGGCAAGTTGATCAACCAAACTCATTGCCTCAAAACTGCACGCATGTGTTAAAAACCCAAGCAAAACTATGTTGATACCATCTGATTTCAGAGAAGTGCACAGTTTGACTAATTTCGTCTGTTGAGGGAGTTTGAGGTTACGGCTGGCAATGGCCTCCAAAGCAGAAGAAAGCGAGTCTGACAAAATGAGGAAATCTATGTTTTCATTAGAGAATACATTCAAGAACCCGAACCAAGGCTGTCAACTCAGACCCCCAGTTGTAGATGGAGCCGTTCAGTAGGGAGTGTGTTTAGAAAACATCCCGAGAGGGCCCTGTTGCACAATACACAGGTGAGGACAACCCCCTCCTCATATTTGAAACCGTCGGTGAAAAAATTGAAAATTCCTCGAAGGATGGAAACTTCGAACACAGTTCGGCGAAAAAAAAGGACTTGGCCCATGAGGCTAAATCAAACCGGATATCCAGAGTGAAGCAAAGTCCCTGGTTGGTCATCAGGAAAACTTGGATGAATCAAACACGACTCAAAGAAAGAGTATAATGCCCGAAGGGGTTTTAAAACGAAAAACTTCCCTGGGTAGGCAAGGAGTTGTGCAAGTCTCTATATGTTCTGGGGAGGAGGGGGGGGTGGGAGAGAGGAGGGGAGAAAAAAAAATGACATCGCTCATGCGTTAATATGAAAAGGAAGCCGGGGAGGAGAGGGAGGAGGAGCGCGAAGGAGGGGAAGGAGTTGCGGCGAGGGATGTGGAGGAGGGGAAGAGGTGAATTTGTCTTCCTGGAGCGCGGGAGGAAAGGGATAAAGATATTGGGGGGGAGAGTTGAGCGCGAAGGAATGGGGATGAGATATGAGATGCCTCGCGAGGGATTGGATGCGGTGTGGAATCTTGCGAAATTTTTTTTTTTTTTATTTTTGAGTTCAGTGGGCCCGAGGCGGGACGTATACGAAGGGAGCTTTGCTGGTTTTGGGTGATTAAGGGTGAGTGAGAGGACTGGAAGTTGGGGCGGAAACGGAGAGAGGCACCTGGCGGGAGCGAGAGGTGGGGAAAGCCTGAAAAGCGGTTGGGAGGATGTGGAGCAGAGATACATGGTAGCGGCGGGATAGGGAGACGGGAGAGAGGGAGAAAAAAATGACAGCGCTCCATGCGTTAATATGAAAAAGAAGAGGGGAGGGAGAGGGAGCGGATCTCTGACAGGAGAGTTGCCGGAGTGGATGGAGGGGAAGGGTCCGGATATCTAGGGAGGGGGGAAACTCGAGGGAGGATGGGGAGTGAAGGAATACTCATCTGCCTATTATATCGCTTCTTGGTTTCCTAGTCATCCTTGCGGACTTTCTATGTTCGCGGAAGGTTGGCTTCATCGGGGAACAGCCAACTGGTGAGACGACCTATAACAGGACTTCTAAATTTCTACAACGCCGTCTATGCCTATTATCTGTCTGTCGGGATCTTGTCTGTATGGACGGGCTGTCGGCTATTACTCACCCTTTCCTTCTCTCTCTTATTTGTTTTATTTATCTGTTTGTTTTAGTGTACGTTTTTTAACTTTTATTTATGTACATTGTTATTGAATTTTTTTTTGCCGTGGATGTTTTGGTGGTGTGTGGGGCGTAGTAGCGTCTCACGCGCTGGGGTAGAGAGCGGAGAGGAAGGCGGGAAATTTGGACATCGATATCCTTTCAGGTCCTAGATATCATTCAGGTGTGTTCGAGCTTACGGGATTGGGGGCGGAGCGGGGGAGGAGAGGGAGAAGGGAATGGCAACGTTGGGAGGGGGGAGATGTGGGGGAGAGGGAGAGAAAAGGAGGGAAAACAACCCACATACCAAAAAAAAACCCTCCTCCCTCTTCAGGTCTATTGTCATGCGTCTGCGGTCCTTCCCTTGTCTTTCCTGTGGACTCTTCTATTCGTCCTGTTGTAGTAAGGCTGGACCGTATCGGGGAAAAATCGCCAATTGTGTTGTTTTTTTTTTCGATTGTTAATTAACGACGATTTTGTAACCAATGTGCATTCACTACTACGATCCGCTCGACCTCGTCCGTCCGCCGTCTCTTACCTCCATATACTCTTTGGGAAAAAAAGTGTTTGATGGTGAGCAAAAGTGGTAGATGAAACATAGGAAAATAGGTCTTGGAGTAGCTTAACTAGTGTTTTCTTGTTATTGGATAAACAGCACATACAGAGTGAGACGCGGCCAAGCTCAGTAAGGCACACATTTAGAACATTAAAAAACCTCAGACCACTGCAATCAAAACGCCAAAAACACGGAATACATCAGCAAAAGAATGTCCATTTGTCAGTAAGAACATGCAGACCATGGTATGCAGGACTGAAGTGGAAAGAGAGAGAGGTTTGGAGAGGGAAAAAAATTAGGTGGAAAAAAAACTTGATTGTTTTTTAGTGGAAACCTTTTTTTTTTTTTTTTTTTTTTTTTTTTGCAGATGAAGGACAGTGTGAAGCACCAAAAAAAATGAAGAGATGGATTTGGGATTAAAGCATTAAGGCATAAAAAAAAAAGAAAAAAAAAAAATCACCGCCTGGGATCAAAAAACACGGTCATATTAAGGGTTTGGGGGTTTCAGAAAGAAGGAGGATCATCGTTGTGGTTTTAAGGCAATTTCGCTCTAACAGTTTCGAGAAGGGATGATAGCTGCTCAGGCAAAAAGGGATGCATGAAAGGGCCGTTCGCGGGCGGACGCGGAATGCAATCAAAAGGTAAGTCGAAAACGAGTCAAAAGAGCCTCCCGTGAGGATAGAGCGACTAATCTATAAAGATCGTATGGTTGGACGAAAGAAGATAACGAGCCTCCGAGAAAGCTAAGCCTAGGCCTACCCCATCCATAGTCCAGTGTGGCGCGGAACATCAGAGCAATTGTAAAAATAAGTTTCGTAGTCGCTCTCGGCCCCACATGCCATGTGGTGTTGCCAGAAACTTCGCTGAATAGAGGATATTTTAATGTCCCATCCAACTCCACTACAAAAGTTACGTTCTTGATTGAAAAAAAAAAAAAAAAAAATAAAAAATAACACCCTCCAGATTTTTTTTTACAGTAGAATGGGGAAGGGATTGAGGGATTTATACCAGACAATTCAGGATCGGCACAAAGAAAATAAAAAAGAAAGAATATGCACGCGGAAATTGGAGAGGGAAGGGGGGGGGATGGGGGGAAAATGGAGGGGGGGCGAATGGGGGGGGGAAATGGGAAAATACCTGGTGTGTTTTGGTTGCGAAAATAAGTAAACTCGTTTTCCTCGGATCTTCCGTCGGAAATCTATATCCACACAAAGTGGAAAGAGAAGACGACGCCCTGAATGCTGTTTCTCGAACAAGAGGCCTTCGAAAAACTCAATTATTTTTTGTCTGCGAAAACCGGCCACCTAGGAACACCAATTTTCCGCCACCCTAGGTTTCCCCTGTTGTCCCCCTCTCACCTCCGGTTTTACCTGCAACTCTACCCTTTCTCCACTCTTAAATGCAATGGCATTAAAAACGATATATGACAGTTAGTTGCGGACCGAAGGAACCAAGATAAAGAAAGACAGGCGTCCCTGAGGTAGCACACCTCCTGCCTACTGGTAGAGCTCCGACGCTGGTGCCAAACAGACTTGGAAACGACGCATCAGCATCAGAGCCCGATCTGAAGAATTTTAAGTTTGAAAGAATAATATGGACATAGATCTCCTTTCCATGACAAACAAAGCGTATGTAAGGCTCCCCCCTACTCGGGGCTATATAGATCGTGCTTCAAATTCCGCCTGTCCTCGGTATCACAACGTTTTTTGAGCAGACCAAGAACCAGAGCCTCCCTTTGAGAAATGGTTAGTAATGAACGGACGTTGCGAATTGCGAATGGACGGTTTTCTGAACGATAAATGATCAACGGCGAGTGGTAGTTCCGGAACTTCATGGCCAAAAAGTGAAGCGGTTTCAGCGTATAGATCAGAGTGGGATTGACCATCTTTTATCTAAGCTCTGGGGAATTTAATGTCTCTTGGACGTGAAATACTGTTTATAGGGAACGTCACTCCAATCTCTCTACCCAGCTTTACGGCACGCAGAGTGTTCCGACAAAACCCTATGAGGAGGAAGGCACCTATCTACTAGCTAAAAACCTATCAAAATGAGACGAGTAAACGATTTTATAAGAAAGAAAATTTTCCATAGCTGCTGTTAAGAAACGGAGAAATTTGAGAAACACTAAATACCTTTGGAAGGAAGTAGAGCTATAGACCAGAAAACACTACACATCTTTAAAACGGGGAATCTCAACTGCCTAAAACTAAAACTACCTACATAGCCCGTTGAAAGAGACAAAAGTATTCAATGCCTCCCTGTGAAAGAAGATCACTAAAGGAAAGGATCACTGTTCGCTTTCATTAGAAAGTGACAGCCTTTTTTTCGGTGAGTGTTGAAAGAGTGACCAACCATGCTCGCTTGAAAGAGTAGGAAGGACAATGAGAATAGACCTTGCACTTTTTGTACTAGTTGTTGGCGGCTCATTTAAAAAAGAACCCCTGCGGAACTCGCTGACAGAAGGATTGTGTAAAACACCGAACAAGCGTTTGAAAGGGTTCACAATCGCTGACCGATTACCATGTCAGGGGGCATTTTCTGTGGATAAAGGCCACTCAGATCAGGTGAGGGAACCAGGTGAGCACTAGGAAAATATGCAGGAATGAGGAATCAAAAAACTTCAAGAGATCTACAGCCCGAACCAAAATGATCTGAAAGCCATCGCGTCCATGTCTCCCGATCCCGTGATTTCACAAGACCTGCTCCAGGAGCTCGCGTCAGCCTTTCATGCCTTCCAGGAAACATTCCCTATGGTAGCTGCCCGTTTGTATCTGTTCACCAGACACCGACATTCAAAAGCTGCCTAATGTCACAGGCCATGATGAATGATGAGTGTGGGACATGTAAAGCGCTTAGAGCTTAATGTTCTTTCCGTGGATAGGAGCTATGTAAGCATTCATAAATGATAATAGCCCCCAAATCCTAGAAAAGAAGACTTCTAAGCCCAAGAGAAAAGCCATTGTTAAATCTTGAAATGAAGGAGACACTGACGCCAGTAGGGAAGAATAAAAAAGACGAATAAGCTGCGAACGTGAAGGAAAACACTATACCTAGATAAAGAGTACATATCCACGCCCTTGTATGAAGGAGGTGCCTAACTACTGGAAAAGACGACGAGAACGCTGTGACAGAACGAGACCCCCGAAATTCCATGGGCAAAGACGAAAACAAACACAATAAATTGCTAACACCATCTGAAAGGTAGGTAATGTTGTCCTTACAGCCCTGCCAGGCCGCAAAGAACTATGTCAGGGCTGTCAATGCGTTGAAGACACGCACACAACCCTTTTAAATACATCTAAAAAAGTCACACGGAAACTATTGTTTAAAACATTTTCTCTGTGAAATCTCGAGATCAGATGAAAAGTTGGATCTGCTTTAAAAAAGAATTAAAAGATCACATCAGGGGGACATTCTCTGAAAGGTAGGTTTTCACGAATAAATCGGATAGGAAACTGCGTTAATGTCTCAAACCATTCACCGTCCGACCCCTGAACATCTAAACAGCAATATTTCCACTGTGACCGGTAACATGACAGTGAAATGGACCATGGAGGTTTGTCTCTTCACTCTTTAAAGGAAACGAATGAGTTACAAACCGGCATTGAAAATGTTTATTCCTTGCGACCACCAGAGGAGATGAGAGAAACACTAGGTTTGGTCGGATCTGGCAAATTATTATACGTTCTGTGGTACTCTCAGTCTCCTATCAAGGTCTCTGATATACCATCAACCTTCGGCTTCAAATCCGAGTACGGGACCCGATTGCTGGGTCAGTTTCTTCGTTGTGCATTCGGCAAACTATCGGAAGAGGTAAAAGTTTTAAAGAGTTTTCAAAACTTCAAGAATGATGGTGGTAACGGCCAGCTACGCCTCCAAAGCTGCCAGCGAATCAGACAAATTCACAAGTCCCTTGTTTAAAGTCTAGTTTATAGACCGGGTGATTGTCTTCAGCGCTAGCCCAAAGCCGCTATTTTCAGCAGAGTAACAGCACTATCTGACGGGAATATGCCTTTGATATTTGAAAAGGAACATGTGTGTTATAAGAAATAGCTGCACACAGCCACTCCCCATCATCACCCTTCGAACCATCAGTAAACATTGTCCTTAAAGGTGGGGAAATTTTGTACAGAGCTCGGCAAACATGCCTTGTATGCCTAATGATTGGTGGATTCTTTGCGAGAAAGCAGCAAGTATCAACGCGGTTTTATGTCACAATGGTCCATGGAGCGGCTTTTCTGGATATTTTAGAGAAGGTCAGACACAGACTCCTTAGATCAAGACCTGCAGTCTGGCGCAATAGGCTGCATACGAAGTCCAACTTATGGAAAAAAAAAAAAAAGCAGATGGGTATTTTTCTTCAGATGTAACTTTGAAAATTAAGAATATAGAAACGCAGGTTTCACACGCAAGGCTTTCTGTTGGGGCAGAGTAACAATCGAGATAGTCAGTCAGAATAGTGTTCATCCTGCGGTGGATAATGAGGATTTGCATGCGTCTGCATACAGTCTGTCCACAACGGGTGGTGCCAGAATTTCTCAGAACCAAGACGAACCCTTGATGATAATATAGGATCAGTTCAGATCGAGTTTCAGACATAAGGATCTTGGCATCGCTAGCCGTACACACCACGTCCCAGTCCAGTTTAGAAACGGACCAAAGCTCTGTAGAGATTGCTGGAAGTTGCGCTAGTCGTTGCCCGGTCAATCGTGCTACGACCCGCAAGACTGTTTAAAAACTTTCTGGGAAAAAGTTTTTTAATGTTTTAATGTTATTAAGGGCAAGTGAAGCTTTTTGATGCGACAATAACTCCTAAATTTGGCCGCGCTACTTACAAGGTGAATGGGAGAGTTCCGTTTGTTGGTGTCAAGGACTCAGCAAGAACTCTCCAAAATTACGGAAAATGAATACACTGGGCTCTTAGCCAGCATGAAGATCACCATTTTTTCTTCTGCCCCGATGTATTTCTTTACACCAAGCGGAAGCCTGCGCTGACTACAACTTTGGACTATAACATGCTACCATTTGGCACGGGGGCAAAAATCATCTCCAAACAACGAGCAGTCTGAACCCTTGCAATGAACAATGTTGTTGATTTTTTATAAACCATCTTAACAGAACACGTCCATGGGGACGTCCTAAAGAAACCAGAAAGCTAAACACTACGTAAGATAGTTTGACCCTGCACAACACTTGAAGGTGGAGGATAAAGAAAAGTACCAGCCGCCGGTGGCCGAGTGGTCTAGCGTGGGCGAGGCTCTCGGCTGGCAGGTAGATTTTTTCTGCCCAACCCCCGGCTCCTACCCCGTAGACTCTAAGTTTGTCATTGGTGACGACTGGGACCACACAGTGAGTTTCATCCACTTAAATGAATATGTCTCTGTACAGGTGTTGCTCAAACTTTTTGGCCAACTCTGCAGGTGTCCTGCTTTCTCGGGCCTGGTTGACGCCAGGAGATATCATTAAAATAAGCGCAGAGTACAGCGACTGTCATGCAGTCTCAGTGGACCGGTCAGCTGGAAATCCGTAGCATCATCTTCTATCATACTCGGTTATTTCATCGTCTCCAGCAATTACAAAGGTCCTGAACTTCTGTGGCCCTTCATGCCCTGTTCTCATGGGACCCAAGTTTCGATGTCCTTCTGACGTCTGTCGGGCCTTGTTTTGGAATTCCGTACAACTACAGGTATCGGCGAAGTCCATGAGGGCTGGTCGTTAGACGAACGTGCCGCGTGCCCTCCGGTGGGAAGATGCTTCACTCATGCCGGTCTCCGCGACTAAGTAAATATTGTCCGCCGTAGGTGGCTTTTGTAGGTGGTGTCCCTGCGTAAGTAGAATCAGATACATGATCCACTGAACACCCCAAAGTGACTCGGCAGCAGTGCAGCGCCCGCCTCCTGTGGGTGCCCACCTTGATGGCTTCATAACCGATTGCTCCCTGTGGGATTTCCGGGGGCCGGACTGCGTCTGTTTTCGGATATGATCAGTGTCCTGGTGCAATGCCCCTGAAGTGGCCTTATTATAAAAAGGGTAAATAAAAGCTCGCCACCACTCTCCTCGTATTCTGTTGCCTTCCCCGAGTTGAAGTCTTGGTGTGTCCCCTTTTCCCTGTCTGTTGGTGCACGAGAGAGCTTGCCCCTGTTGACAAGATAACATCGCGAGTTTCGTGAATTTTAATATTCGGCGCAATGATCCCCGATCCACTCAAAGTCATCAACACGAGTCTGATTTTACCAAGTATCTGCGTTCTGTTACCTGCACATCCACCAATATTTTAGAGGTCAACACCATATTGTTATATGAACGTCATAAACGCTTTCAACAATCTGCCATTAGGAAAATATGGCATACTTTTACCGCTCCATTGTAAGGCTTCACACAGCTTAAGAGGAGATGCGCTCTGATGAACAAACCTGGTCGATTGATATTCGTTGGAACGAACATTTAGCTAATTGTGTAATGGTATGCCAGCAACTTCATTAAACTGATAAAGATCAACGTTTCCCAGCCTCCACCTATATGCCCGTGTCCGTGTTGTGTGTTGTGTGTGTTGTGTGCTGGTGTGTGTGGAATGTTTTGTGTGCGCGCGCTTGCGCTGTGACCGGTACTTATTAGAGGCGAGAGGTAGTGGCATTTGGCATGTCCCGTTCAAGCTCCGAGTGACCACAAGAAAAAGATTGAAACGTCTGTTTCATTGTTATATTCATCCATTTCTTAATACTTTAATGCCAAGGCAGAGGAGAATCCCCTCGCGCACATAAGCCCGGATGCGAAACGAAACGCAAACAATGTTCGACATCCATGCCGCACTTCCAACCTTATCCCCACTCGCTATCCCCCTACTTCCCTCTAACCACAATCGTCTTGTACTTGAGCATTGGCTTTTGATCCTGGGTTGATCATGATCTCTAATTACTTTAACCTCTTTGCCCCTTCTCAGCTGTCTCACACCGGACGTTTTATATGTCTATTTTGCTTTGTTGTTGGTTGAAAAACAGTGTGCGAGTGTGGTGTAGGGTAGTGTGTGAGTGTAGTGTGTGGCGTGTGTTTGTGGTGTGTGTGTGTGTGTGTTCGCTTTGTGTGTTTGGGGAGAGAGGAGAGAGAGAGAGAGAGAGAGAGAGAGAGAGAGGGAGAGTGTGGAAGAGACAGAGAGATAAAAAAGAACTGACCCTTGTGCTCAACACGTCTTTCCTACCTCGCTACCCATTGCCGACGGTCCCATGACCGATGAATGCCAAAGAACGACACACCAGTTCGACTGCTGTAACGGTTCCAGTCCAAACGCGGAACGAATCCTTTGCCGACAGTTCTGGCCCATGTGCCAACGTTCAGGCAGCCCTGAAACGGCCATACAGTACTTCTGTCACTGTTCAAACAGCCCTCAAACACACAGTACTTCTGTCACTGTTCAAACACCCTGAAACACCAGTACTTCTTGTCACTTTCACCAGCCCTGAACACACAGTCCTTCTGTCACTGTTCCACCGCCCCTGAAACACACAGTACTTCTGTCACTGTTCAACCAGCCTGAAACATACAGTACTTCTGTCACGTTCCACCAGCCCTTAAACAGACAGTACTTCTGTCCTGTTCAACCACCCTGAAACACACATAACTTCTGTCACTGTTCACCAGCCCCCCGAAGAGATGAAATTACGAGCGGAACGCAAATTCCTTCCTCTATACGTTTTGTTCAAAGCGTACGATTGTAGTTCTGTTCATCTGCAATGCGGACATTTGGTAGCCCATTCTTACTGTTTACATGAGCTGGTCTAAAAAGTTATGTATTGATATGCAAGAGATCCTATCTATCATCCTGTTCGCCCTAGAATCTATCGTTTACTTGGTAATTTAGTCGCCAATTTCGACATTTTGTAACATTTAAAATGAGCTGGGCTACAAGTTTTTATTGATTATTCAGTGTATCCATCTTTGCACCGTTCGCCTTAGTCCTTTAAAGGTCAAAATGCAGCAAAATTGTTAAATATGTTTCTTGTGTATCCAACGGCATCAAAGGCAGTGGTCAGGTCTCGGAATCCGCATCCTGGAGGTCGAATCCTTTTACGGCCTTTACTGGAAGATGTTCGGCTCCCTGTCCAAAACAGAATGCTAGGGGTTCAGATGTAATGTCGAACCACAGTTATGGGTTATTTCACATGAAGACAACAGATGTAAACAGTGTTTTTTTTTTTCCATACTACCCTACCGAGATAATTCTGCCACGCAGCTTTGCCTTAAGGCTCGGTAAACACTAGTAACCTACGATCAAACATCCCTGCGTTGAGTTTACGGACTAGAATAAGATCCCTCACGATTCTCATCACTCTCTGATCATTACCAATAACACATTTCAGGGAATTCTGCGACTTGCTGTCCGAGTCGCCTGAAGTGCGATTCCCTCTCCACATACAGAGCCTTAGGCGGGCGAGTGGCGCCGGTCATCGGAATGGGCAAGTTGATGAGGGAAGTTTGCTGCTTACTACTGGAGTCGACATTCTGTAGATGTTCAGGCAAACCTGCCTCGTTAGACGGCACGTGGGTGCGATGCGTGCGTGCACGCGAGCGTGTCGTAGTGTGTGTTTTGTTGTGTGTGTTAGGATGTGTGGTGTTTGTGCGCGCGCGGCGGCGCCCGTACGTCGTGCGCGTGATGCGTGTGTGCGCGCGCACGCCCGTATGTTATGTGCGCGTGTGGGTGTCGGCATGTTGCATACACAGTCGCATGTGTTGGAGGAGATTCGGGAAGAGGTAAGCCACCGGGTAGGATTGAGGGCTGGGGGTGGGGGTGAAGTCGGGGGGGGGGTGCAGCGGAGAGGAAAGCTTGTACCGGGGGTTCCCTTACAATTTTGTCACCCATTGTAAAAGAAAAAAGTCTGTTTTGTGAAATACAGAATGCCGACATTCTCACATAAAAAGGAAAATGGAAGCTTGGGAAACAAGCAATTTCCCCATTCTACACCCGTTCATATCTGTAAAACGTTTCTTGCACCGCTCTTGAAACTGATCGATTTCAACGTTTACAAACTCATCCGCCCCTTATCACTTGATCCCTTTGACAACGTAACTGTTCTCATTTAAACTAGGTGAGCTCACCACTGAAGGGCGGTACTGTACCTGGTGCAGTCTGGTTTGAAGCCCTGGACGATTCGTCTCGATCGCCGTCTCTCTGGCAGACCCATCAGATGAATTGAATTCGGCCGTCCTTTGGAGAACCCCAAGGCACCCACACAGCACCGCACCTCTGGCCGGGTACTGTCTCTCAGGTCAGCATGGCTTGGGCATTCCTGCAGGACATGCTGTGACGTCCGGCTCCACTCGCCCGCACTGGCTGAAGGGCTAAGGACAATCTACAACTTTCGGCAATGTCCTGTTCAAGGACTGTAAATGGCGATTTGATCAGTTCAAACAGAATGTAGGGCATCCCTGGTCCTCATGCATGCCCTGGGGAAAGATTCCGTGAGAGTTTGTAGCACTGCCGCGTTGACACAGTGAACAGTCCGCTTAGTAACACCAGACCCTAGATTTTGCATGCCCTTGGTGGGGATGGTAACTGGTCCCTGGAAGACGGAGTACAATGGTCCTCAGGTAGGACTGGATCCGATTCCCGGACAGTCATCACCTTAAAGACTAGCTAATAAAATCTGACGAAGGAGAAATCGCCCAACCGTGAGAATGAAGACATGAATTCCTACGAAGACCTAAACCTTGTGAAAGGAGGAAACTAAGCCACCCGCCGCCCTCCCCCCAAAAAACAAAAAAGGAGGAGACTAAGCTTTAGAGAAAAGAGAACAGTAAAGTCTGTGAACAGAGCAAACTAGGCCTTCCGGATAGACAATACTCGCTACTTAAAAAGGATACTCAACCCTATGAAAAAACATTAACAAGAGCGTATTTATGCCCACAAACAAAAACACACTAAAACTATTTGAAAGACGACGCCAAATCGTACTAAAAACAGGGAAGCAGAACGTATGAAAGGATCCACATGTTGACGCTGCTAAAGGTGTTCTGTGTATTAAAGGACACTCGTATCAGAAGGTACCAGGTGCGCACACTAGGGAATATTTACTGGAAGAGCTCTACGGACTTAACGCTTCAGCAGCTCAGTCTCAGATGATCTGAAAACATGCGTCCATGTTCCAGATCCCTGAAATAGGAGACCTGCTACGTGGCGGAGTCGACCATTCTCTTCCAGAAAATATTTCCTCTGGTCCCCCCCTGTTTTGTGTCCTTGTACCACAGAACATCAACTTAAACCAGAACAACTGTGTAAAGCGTATGAATGACCGATACTAAACGCTAGAAAGACGCACAAAACCCGGGGAGAGAAAACGCTGAATTTTGTGAACCAAGGAGACAAACCCTGACAAAGACAAGCCCATTTCATGAAGGAGACAAAACTAAAAAAAAAAAAAAAGAAAAACACTGTGGAGGAAGAAAAACCGATCCTCAGGAAATGAAAGCAAGCCATCTGAAAAGCACACGGTGAACCTCTCCACAGGGCCAGGTTTTGAACTATTAAACAAGATTCTAGGGTGTACTAAACAATAACAATCTGTAAAAACTGGAGTGGGGTGGGGGGGGGCGTATTAGAAACGTGCAGGAGAAGAAGTAAGAAAAAAGAGAAAAAGATTGAAGTACAAGACAACCGCGCCCACTATCCTAGTGCTAGGCTGCATTCCTCGAGTTCACTCATCCTGGTCTCCGTTTTCCACGGCCATTGGTGCAGGACTTCTTTGCACCTGTTGAAGTAAACAAATGTTTTAAACAAGTGAATTCTTGTGCAAATATTTCTTAAAGAAAACTTCACTAAACTAATCTGACTTTTATTGTTTGTGCGCTTCTTTCAACAAATGATTATGTTTTCAAAATGTATGCTCACAATCTCTACACTTGTAAAATAAAAAGATCAGAGTATACATGTGTCGGTAGAGTGGAAGGGTGTGGTGTTTGTGGGAAAACTGTGTGTGTGTGTGTGTGTGTGTGTGTGTGTGTGTGTGTGTGTGTGTGTGCGCGCGCGCGCGCGCGCGCGCGCGCGCGTGTGTGTGTATGTGTATGTAATTTAATCTAATTTAACTAAGAAAGTTTATACGCTCTCTTCTTTTCTTTCATCAGACTTAGCATCCCCTTTCTCATGGTTTAGTATAATCTTCCATCATGCCTCATTTCTCCATCTCTCACCTGCAATGAAAATCTAATTTCTGCACTGTTGCTGAAATCAATATAAGAATTTCCTAACAACTATTTCCCCCTTTTCTCTGTTCCTGTTGTTCCGGAATATGCGTTTAATGTCAGTTATGATCTGTCAGTTGAAAACGGTGAGAAACATTTTCCTTTGCATTATTACTAAAGAACTGACAGTCGAGTTCCCTGTAACAGATTAGTCTGGAAGCCGGTTAGGATGGGGCGGGGAAAAGGTGGTAAGGTACGGAGGGGTGGTGTGAAGAGAATGGACGGATGACGGAATGGCGAGGGAGAGTTGGAGACCCACTCTACAACGCATAAAAATGGAGAGATGAGGTTACAAGAATCCATTTGAAAAAAGCAAAAACCCTACAAAGTCCTGAAATCAAACAAATTATTGTAACTACACCTTCCTTGCAAAAGCAAAACTCGCCAGTTTAATATCAGCTTAACTGCTTAAAAGTACAAAATTTGCACTTACATCATCGTCAGTTGTCTTTATAGCACTTGGGTGGTGTTGTCATGTGAATCCTTCCCGCGACGTGTATGTTCTTGGTGAAGATGGCAATTGTCCTGGAAGACGTAGCACAATGGCTCTCTGGTAGGCCGATACCAATTCTCGGAGAGTGGTCACTCTTGACAGCCCTGCCGAAAGAAAAGCCCTAGATTAATTAAATTCTGATGAACAGGTCAACTAAACCATTAGAAAGATTAAAGTATATCATGCAAAGAAGACACCAAGGCCTTTAGTTCATAAACAGCGAAATTAAAGAGGGTACTATAAGCCAGTGAAAAACATTTAATCTCAAGAAATAATTCAAATCCTGTGAGTGAAGACCAAGACTAAAACCCCTTAACAAGTTACATTGCCTCCAAGAAAATGCTTTGTCTCTAACACCTTAAAACAGATAACGCTTAATTAAGCAAACGGGGGGGTATGCTAAACCGGGTGGAAGAACAGAGAAGTAAACCTAATGACAAATCGCTACAAGCTCTGTGGATGGAACACTTTAAAACATAAACAGTACAATAACCCTACAAAAGACGACGATAAATCCCTAAGAAAGGGACACCAACCATTAAGAGAGAGAGGACCTCATCGCACTCGATGATGATGGTATCCGTCCGTCTTCAAACAATGGCGTTGCACCGTGGATCAGTCAGTTGTGGAGTTGCAGCGCCTACTGTGGCTGAAGAGCCCGATCCTCGAGCGGCAGACTGTTGCAGCTGCTGGCGGTGAAGTCTTGATCATGACTGACTGCTGGTGCCGACGCGATTCTTTGCCGTCTGCGGCGCCTCCGTTCTTCCCTCTGGGCCTCTCCTCAGCTCTGCTTGTTTGATGCCAGCCTTGATAGTGGATCGCCAGCTGATCCGATCTGAAGCTGCCGTCTCCAGGTCTGCTGGGTCGAGGCTGCCTCCCTCAGATCGCGCTTACACACATCCTTGTAGCGAAGGGCAGGCCGTCATGTGGGTCTGGAGCCTGTAGCCAGCTCGCCGTACAGCATGCCCTTTGTGGTGCGACCGTGGTACACGCGGCTAAACGTAACCAAGCCAGCACAGGCGTACTTGTGTCAGCATAGCGAACATGCTAGGCATCCTTGCCTGGGCCAAGACGTCCGTTTTAGTGATGTGGTCCTGCCAAGTAATGCCCATCAGTCTTCTGAGGCAGCGCAGATGGAAGGTGTTCAGTCTGCATTCGAGAGTATAGGCTCTTCGCTTTCGTAGAGAAGAGCGCTCAGCACGCAGGCTTGGTGCTTTTTCATCTGGTGTTTGACGTAAGCACGGCTGTCCCAGACTCTTTTCTAGACCGACCATCGCTGTCGCTGCCTTGCCGATCCGCACGTTCAGCACGGCGTCCTGATAGATGTTGATGGAGATGGTGGAGCCCAGTCAAACTAATTCGTCGTCCGCTTCAAGCGTGCGATTGCCCATCGCTCCCGGGGGAGCATAGGCCATCGACGACCTTCGCCATCGCACTCTGTTCTGGGCTGTTCTGTTCATTCCAGTCCAGTTCATCCCTTGTTTCAGCTCCACCTCAGTGTCTCGGCTCCAGCTGTTGCGAGGCCAGCCTTTCTTCCTCTTTCCATGCGGGTTCCATGTCAGGGCTTGGCGTGTGGTGCTGGACGCTGGCTTCCTGAGGGTGTGTCCGATCCAGCCCCACTTCCTTCGCAGTATCTGCTTGGCCACTGGTTCCTGTCCCGCGCGCGCTCCCACAGATCTTCGTTTCGGATCTTGTCCTGCCATCGGATTTTGTAGATGCGCCTCAGACAGGTGTTGAAGAATGTCTGAATCTTTTGTTGCATCGTCTGTGTTGTCCGCCATGTCTCGCATCCATAGAGCAGAATTGATTTCACACTGGAGTTGAAGATGCGAGTTTGGGTTCTTATGCCGATTCCTCCAGATGCCCAGATGTTCTTGAGCATGATGAAAGCTGCTCTTGCCCTTGCCGATTCTGGCTGTGACGTCTCGGTCCGTACCTCCCTGTTGGTCAACCACGCTTCCCAGGTAAACAAAAGACTCAACCTCCCTGATGGGGTTCTCCACCGACTGTAACTGGTGTGTTGGCAGTGGTGTTGATTTTCATCAGCTCGGTCTTCTTCCTGTTGATCTTAAGCCCTGTCCCGGCTGATGTGGTCTCCAGGCGAGTGGTCTTGTCCTGCATCTGGCTGTGCCTGTGTGACAGGAGCGCCAGGTCGTCAGCAAGTCGAGGTCGTCGAGCTGCGTCCAGAGTGTCCACTTTGTATACCGTTGTTCCTACCTGTTGTAGTGGTCTTCATGATCCAGTCAATGACCAGGAGGAAGAGGAACGGTGACAGCAGGCACCCCTGCCGAACTCCAGTCTTCACCTCGAAACTTACAGACAGCTGACCGGCGTGGGCAATCCTGCAGTTCATGTCCTGGTAGGTACACTGGATGAGGGAGATGATCTTCTCGGGGACCGTAATGCCTCAGCAGCTTCCACAGCGTCTCTCTGTCCACACTCAGTCGAAGGCTTTCTCATAATCTATGAAGCTGATGTAGAGGGGGGAGTTCCACTCTAGCGACTGCTCCACAAAGATGCGCAGGCTGCGATCTGGTCGGCACATGATTTGTTCCACCGGAAGCCTGTCTGCTGGTCTCGGAGTTTGGGGTCGACAGCCTCTTTCATCCTCTCCAGTAGAACCCTGTTGAGAACCTTGCCTGGCGTTGACAGGAGCATGATCCCTCGGTAGTTGCTGCAGTCCCTGAAGTCTCCTTTCTTTGGCAGCTTGATGATGATTCCTTCTTTCCACTGGGCCGGTACCTTCTCCTCTCCCAGATCTTGCTGAAGAGGCTGTATAGCATGTTGACAGCTGTCTGTGTCTGCTTTGATGGCTTCTGTTGGTATCTCGTCCGGCCCTGCAGCCTTCCCATTTTTCAGAGTCGTGATGGCCTTCTTGATCTGTCTTTGAGGGTTGTCGCAGCTGATGGGCAGTTCTGTCTCTGTGGGTGGGATGTCTGGTGGTGCGTCAGGGGCGGGGTGGTTCAGCAGCTCCCTGAAGTGTTCTGCCCATCGTTTCAGCTGTTCCTCGGTTGTTGTCAGTGGGTTTCCATTCTTTCCTTCACTGGCTTGTCTGTCTGCTGGAACTTACCCGTCAGCTTCTTGGTCACCAGGTACAGGTCCTTCAGGTTCCCTTGTCCAGCTGCTGCCTCTGCTTGTCTGGCCAGGTCGTCGAAAAGAGTCCCTCTTGTCCTTCTGATGCTCCTCTTTACTTCTCTGTTCGCTGCTGTGTGCTCTTCCTGTGCCTTTGCCTTAGCTGCTCTTGTTCGGCTCGTGTTCAGCGTAGTTTTCTTCTCTCTCTTTGTTTCCAGCTTGTGGATGGTGTCGGCAGAGATCCATTCCTTGTGTTGGTCTTCTTCTTGCCAAGGATCTCTTCACATGTGTCATGCCAGAGCTTCTTGCAGTGTTCCCACTGTGTCTCGATGTCCGTCTCACCGTCTTCTATCAGCTCTTGTAGTGGCTGGAACCTGTTGGAAAGGCTGATCTGGAATGCTGCCCGTGTGTCCCCTGTTTCTGAGCAGTCCGACATTGTACCTTGTCCGTGTGTTGTTGGCGTTGGTGAATCTCTTGAGGCGAAGTCTCACTGTTGTTAAAAGAAGGTGGTGGTCTGATGACACGTCAGCACCTCATCACTCGTACATCCCGCCATGATGATCTCCTGAACTTGCGGCTAATGCAAATGTGGTCAATCTGGTTCTCTGTGTGACATGATTCGGGGATCTCCATGTGGCCTTGTGGATGCGCTTGTGTGGGAAGATGCTTCCTCCTATCACCAGCTGGTTCAGGGCGCACAGGTCTGCAAAGCGCTCACCATTCTCGTTCATCTGTCCCAGTCGTGTGTCCCCATGATGTCCTCGTAGCCTGTGTTGTCCATTCCAATCTTGGCGTTGAAATCTCCCATCAGTATGGTTATGCCCTTTGCTCCTCTTCTGTTTATCACTGTCTGTAGTTGCTGGTAGAATTCATCTTTCTTTTCTTCTTCCGCATCACTGGTGGGAACAAAGCACTGAATGATGTTCAGCCTGATTTCATTCTTCTTTGTGGTAAACTTGGCTGTGATGATGCGGGAGTTGACAGGTTCCCATCCGATGAGTGCCCCCTGTGCCTCCAGTGCCCAGCATCAGGGCCACATCCTCAGTGTGGGGGGCTCCATCTTCGGTGTGTCCTGAGTACAGCAGTGTTCTCCAAATGAAAGTCTCATGTGTCCTGACTATAGTCACCTTGTCTCACTCAGTCCTAGCACTCCGATCTTGTACGTTTTTTCCATCTCTTTCGCAACTTGGATGTTTTTTTTTCCCGTCTCATACATTGTCCTGATGTTCCATGTGGCTCTCGTTGTTGTCCAGGGTGTTAGAAGGGGAGTCAGCCTTGCAACTTCCTTTCGGCTTTCACTGCACCGCGTCATAAGTCTCCGGGATGGACACAATTCCTTGCCCAGGTGAATGTTTTGGTTCGTTGTCGCTGATGCTTCTGTAACTGGTCTTTTTTACAGGTAGGGTTGTTAGCCCTACGCAAACCCCTTTATCCTCGGGGCGAGGTAGTCCTGCCTTAGTCGCCTCGTACAAAATGCATGGCAAGGCAGCGGGTCTATTCTATGTCCAACCCACAGGGCGATGAGTACTTTCCACACCGTTTTAATCGGAGGCGTGCCAGGTTGAAGAGGCTTCCGTCACTCCTAGTGTGGAGAAAGATGCCATCGTCAGACTGTTGGAAGGTTTTGCGCAGCAGCAGGATTAAGACGCCGCCGAAGAGTGTCGGAGCGAGCACGCTGCCTTGTTTAGCTTTGTTTTTGATTGGGAAGCGGTCCGAAGGTGAACCAACGTACTGGACAGTGCCATTCATGTTGTCATGAAAGGACATGATCATCTTCAGGAGCTTGGGGGGGGGGGGGGGGATCATCCAATCTGACTTTGTTGGATGAAAACGCCTGACCTACTAACCAAGTCGAACGCCTTGGTCAGACCGATGAAGGCGAGGAGCAAGGGTCGTGTCTGCTCATGACACATCTCTTGCAGCTGCCTCTGGGAGAACATGTCGATCGTCGACCTCACAGCTCTGTGCCTTTGGGTAAACTCGTTCGGCGAGTAGCTGCGGCCTGTTAAGACGACGCGGGCGAAGGCTTTACCAACAATGCTGAGGAGGGATATTCTGCGATAGTGTAGATGCTGCAATTCCCTTTGTTCATGTACAACGTGATGTTTTGCATCGCGCATGTCCCGGGCACTGTCGCTTCCCCCCAGCACTGCAGGAGAAACTCATGGAGGCGATTCGAGGATAGAACTCTCCTTGCCGGCTTTGACGACTTTTGACGGAATGCCGTCGCTACCCAGAGCTTTACCACAGGCTATCGAGTCAATGGCCTTGCCGAGTTCCTCAATGGTGGGTGGGGCGTCGAGCTCCTCCATGGCAGGCAGGGGGTGGCGTTCGCGAAGGCTGTGTGGATGACCGAGTTCTCCCTGGAACAGAGCTCCTCGTAGTGCTCGGTCCATCACTTCATTTGTTTGCTGCAGTCGGTGATGACATCCTCCAACGTAGATTTTAGAGGGGTGATCTTGATGGCACTAGGGCCGACCGGTTTCATCATTCCTTCGCACATGGCGCGGATGTTGCCGCGGTCGGCGTTGAACTGGATGCCCTGGCCAGGTTCAGCTAGTACTCATCAGCACATTTATAGGCGATCCGCTGGCGTTGTTGCGAGCTTTTCAGAGTGCGACCGGCGTCTTCATTGGGGGCTCTCTCTTATGATCTAGGATTGCGGTTCGTTAAGCAGCAATGGCAGGCTCCATCTCCACGATTTCTGCTTCGAACACGTTTTCATTCTTCCTCACTCTCTTCCCATAGGTGTCCCGAGTCGGATTGGTCGGTGGCATCGCGGATGTGGTTCCACCGTGATGAAACACTGTCGGGAAGTCCTCTTGGGCCTTGTCGATGGTTCTGGCGTTCGCGCAGTTCGGGCATTGACGTCATGGCTGTGTTGATTCTGAGACGTTCCTTCTGCTTGGTGCTTATCACACCAAGTCCTGTAAAAAGGCGACACCAAACCATATGACTGATACTAAATCCAAGGGAAAGCAGACATTAGATCCTTCAGAAGCTTTCACTCACTCCAAGAAAAACAGGACGTCAAACTCTACGAAAGGAGGACACTAAACTCTATGAAAACAGGACACCACATCAAAAGGAAAGAGAATGCTACGCCTGTGAAATGACACTAAATCATATGAAAAAAGACACTAATCCCTTAAAACGACCACGAAAGAACGTTAAACTAGGTGATGTTGAATCATATGAACAGAGAACACTGCTTACTATTTGATGGGTGACACCCCATGAAAGAAAGACATTAACACCTATGGAAGGACCATGTGTTGACTCGTGATTATCATGTCGGACCATCTGTGGATTTAGGAATACTCGGATCAGGAGATACCAGGTGCGCACTAGGAAACATTTCGGGAGGACTAAAAGAATTCCTCAACAGCCCTGCAGCCAGACCCAGTTTATCTGAAAACACGCGTCCATGTTCCAGATCACTGAATCATGTAACATGCTGCAAAGCTTTGAGTCGATCTTTCATGTCCTTCCAGAAAACACTCCCTCTGGTACCCTGTGTGATGTATCCTTGTTCCACAGAAGCCGACAAAAGAATCCAGAGAACGCATGCTGGTTAAATGAAAGAAAGACTCTGTAGAAAGGACAATTCTAAACCTCGAGAAATAAGACAAACACACTTGTGAATGAAGCGGACACTAACCAATCCTGGGAAAGCACACACAAAAAAACTGTCAAATGAAGAAAAGCTGAACACTTCGAAAGAAAGGGACAATAATTACGTCAACTATGTGACTAAATCCTGTGAGTGAATAAGACACGGTCTCCTTGGGGCGGGGGCTGGGGGTGGGGGGGTACCGATTAAACCATAAAAAAGACGTCAACCCCCTCCAAAGAAGCAGCTGCTATGAACACCGCTTTAGACAATACGCTGGTGAAGCTTGTGACCCGCTGAATTCCCGTGTCCTGGTCGCCCTCTCCGCAGCCAATGAAGCAGGAGTTCTTGATCCTGTTGACAGATACGTTGGTATTTCTTTTTAACACTTGACATTGTGTGTAAATAAATCTTATCTACTAAATCAAATCAAGCAAAATTGTTCCGAGTTTAGTAATTGCTTTTCTTATTTTCTGGCCACAAGACAATGGTTAACAAGATATATCACGTGAACATCATTTAAAGTATTTCACTAACTTGCATATTAATATGTACACGTTTTCCATTTTAAACACCATAAGAAAAATGAATCAGAATGGAGCTGCATAAGATCTGTAAAACAAACAACGTAAAATCATGAGATATTTTGTGCCCTGCTCTCAGAGTGGCCCTAATGTTTAGTTCACTCTCCATGTGCTGAGTTTGACCTGAAGATGTCAGTGTCGGCAAGAGCATG